>JAVYIG010001070.1:0-137500 GCA_035222895.1 Strongylocentrotus droebachiensis
CTTTTGCTTTTATTTACATCGTTTGCTGTGAAGGGATAATAGCGAGACAATCCCCTACGATACAAAATTACGTCCCTAATGAAAAATGAAACAGATCAAAATCAAAATCTTACTGCACGAGGAAGAGGAAAATTTAAATGAGACATCTGATTTCGGGGGTGGGCGTTACCCGCCCCCTCGCCTTTAAACTGTCATTTTTAATCGCCAGGAATAACTTATCTTTTCTTCAATATAATGATTTATTCAAGCTATTATGCATTTATTTATATTTTTACATTCTTTCAAAGTCAAACTAAAGAATTTCTTTCAATTAGCATAGATTTGTGCAATAAAAATGATGATAATAACGATGATGATAATTTTGATGATACTGGTGATAGTAATAATAGTACTAATCATCATCATTATCAAAATAATAATAATGATAATAATATTTATAATAATATTAGTAATGATATTAATATGCCTTTCATTGAAACCATAACATTTTGTACAGTATGTAATCTTAAAATGAAGAGTAAGTCCTTATTATTAGCAAACTTAGTTCATAAAGCTATTGATTGTCTGATGAAACAAACTGTTATCACCAAGAGCATTCTTTTATAGCGCACCTTTAACATCAGCAAAATTAATGACAACTTCCACATCTGCAATGGTGCATACTAAAAAAAATCATGATGAATTTGTTTGTACTAGGGTCTTTGTAATCATTTATTTATTGTCTTATGAATGGGACATAAATGATGTCTATTTTGTCAACCATACGCAGCCGAAATTCGGCCTAGGTAGCTTGCGGCATAATTTACACGCACGGTCTCGGGAGCCTTCGGTCTCGCGAAACCTTTTTCATTTTCGGTCTCACGGGCCTTCGGTCAAGTGGTCCAGAACCCGTTGCTAGGCAACAATGCTAGATGGATCATGGCCTCTATTTCCTATGGCAGTTTGAATTGAATATTCTCCATAGCAGCTTTGATCATGTCTTCAGGAAATTGAGGGAAATAACGCGCGAAGGCTTCTATAATCTCGTTATTTGACCGGAAGTGAGAAACCTGCATCTGGTGTGCTTCATCCTCCAGCCTTAGTTTTGAATCTTTGATGCATACGAGACGACCGTTAGGAAAAGCCACGCAACGCAAGCTGGTAAGGAAATATTCCTCGGTAATTACGGTAAAAATATGCATCATTGCACAGTCGAAATGAGACACACCAACAGATTGGGCAGTACGAATGGAGATGAAGGATAACCACCCGTCGTTGATGAATTCTGGAAACTGGCATGCCACTGATGGAACGGAGTCTGCGCTGGGCTGGAAGGTGATCGTACCCTCTCCCTGATGCACAAACCGATATCGCATATAAGAATCACAATATTCAGGTGAAGAGTGTTCAAAATTTAGCGGATTAGTTGGAAGGTCGGATGGCCGAGCCCAACATCGAGCAAGTGCTTCGAACCATGGTAGGTGACGCCATTGAGCACAACACCAACGTGGATATTTTTCTTATGAAACCCATCTCCTGGCGCCAGATGAACGTCGAACTCTAAGGCACGCAACAACATCCAGCAGAAAATCTGAAGTTGGTAACAAAGGCCTCCCACTTTCGAGATGATATCCGTCTTGATGTCCGCTGCTGTTGGTAAGCGACGGTTACCGTCAGGTGTTGCGATTCCTTTGATAGTTTGGTAGGGGATGTGATGTGTCATAGCCTTGATGAACTCATCAGGAAAGTGACCTTGTTGGCCTGAAGCTTGGTTTGTGCAGATTCTATCTGCAAGACGTCGCGCAGGAAACAGAACGCTTCCTCCTCGGTGATCTTGTAGTCATCATCAGTCGTTGCCATCTTTCGGTTCGATTCCCTGCTTTTCGATTCACCTGTAAAATCTGTAGATTACGAAGAGAAACAAAAAGTTACACCGATTAGTCATGTTCATTATTTTGTTTAATCAATTTATTTTGACTCAATTCGTTTTAACAGTGGTCATTAAAAAACATTGCCCATAATATTATGGCAACGTTGTATCTTCCGCTCAATCTGACTTGCGTGCATGTTTAGACATTAACATTTTTGCATGAAAATGTGAAGTTTTCTCAAATTTGCGTTTCTTTCCAGCATTGGGGCGCCCGGGAGTTGAAAGTATAATACAAAAAATAATATGGCAATTTCTCTGTACTTTTGTCTGAAAAAAAACATAGTAATCCAGCACAATGTCGTCTCTTTTTGCGTTGGATAGTTTTAATTGCACTTGATTCAGCTACTATATCAAACTCTCACTCGTTCCATTGTGGGCAGGTGGCTTTTGAGTGAGCGGCTAATGAATATAATAATCGTTAGCTTTCTTCTGGTATTAAACTTGTTTTGATTGGTTGTATATTTTTGTTGGAATAAATGAAGCCTAAATCTTCGACCAATAACCTCCAGCGCCTAAATTGACTTTTTGACCTGGGAGTCCCGGATGTACAAGCACCGATGTCCGATGAAGCCAGTGGCCCGTGACCCCTCCACTCAACACTGGTGGGGAGTTTAGTTTGTGGTCAAGTTCTTTTACGAAACAAATGATGCTACACGTCTAAAATTTTACTTCTAAAAGGGGACGGGACTGCAGCTTCCCGACAATTCTGAAATGTTCATAAATTATCTTCTGGCAATATCATCCATACATCGAAGGGTCACTCTATCTATGATTTTCATTTGTAATTTATATATTCTGATGACATGTAATAAATAGGATCTTTGAATTGAAATGATGTTCATTTTAGCAAGAGGTATCAGGACCTGGCCAAATAATTCCAAAACGTTGATTAAGATATACATATAAACAAAATAGATAAGACAAGTGTCAACAAGACTAGTGTTATATAGAGAAATATAATGTAAACAAACACAACGATATTGCTAGAAGAACATTGTCTTCCAATAATGTTTATAATTATGATCTAAACATCAGCGAGTGCAAACTTTGAATGAATGGTCATTTTTATCAAAAGACAGGATAATCCATACATTAATGCCATTAATAATACTATTCGCTGTTATGTGTTAGATCAATGTCATTTCGCTTCCAGTATATATATTTGGGTAACCAATACAAATTATTGAATAATAATGTGAACGTTTTTTATACTTTTTTTGACGCTAACATCCATTGCCCTTTTTTAATGCAAATTCTATAACTTTAATTTACATTAATTTTGTCTGTACGAACATTGCATCCATTAGATCACGCATTGATGTAACCGTTTATTTTCACAGACGTTTTCAATCACAATACATAACCTGTGGGGTTGATAACTTACAAATGCTGATTTAACTTAGGCCCATCCATACTGAAATCAATTTTCTTTTAGTTAAACCCCCCCCCCCCCCACCCCCACTCCGGGGTCGGAATGACCGCATGCGTGTTGCCAAAATGTCCGGTAAAGGGCTACTTTTCACGTACCGAAGTCCGGCTCGTACATACACAAAATTGACTTTACACACCGGACTTAAGGGGTGTTTTCAAAAGGAGGGAACACGCATGTGCGTACCCTAAATAAACTTTGAGTGGGGGGGGGGGGGGGGGGCGGGGGTTCAATACTGTCCTCGATCAACACTCCATACAAACTAGTATCAGATACGAGGTGTGTGTGTGGCGTGTGTGTGTTTTTTATGTTCTTATAATGACATAGAATTCATGTTTGTTAGTTGTTATCATTAATTGTGTGGGAACATTGTTAAAAAAAATCAATAAATTAACTGAAAACATCAATAGGCCGTACTAGAAAAATGGATTCCACTTTCCTCAAGTTTGTCAGTACATTAAAGGTATTACAAAGTTTTGGGAAATTTCGAAAAAATGGGTGGATAGTGATTCTTTACAATTTTAATGCATTTGGATGCCCCTGTGGATGTATAAAAAACACCAGAAATTTTAGCCCCTAAAACACTTCTGCTTTCGAGAAAAATTGAATATAAAGATTTACCGGTGCTCCCGGTAAATTTTGATCAAATTTCAAATAGCTCCTACGGCCGTACAATGGTAGCTGCGACCATGAAAATCTCAGAGTATGTAGTTGTGGTATTTAATTTCCGAACAAGAATAGCTAATCAGTCAATTTTAGTCAATAAACATTGTTTTATAGCTTAATTAATATCTTGACCTTGAGAGGGAGCTATGCAACATAAAGTGTTTATTATTTACAATTCATAACTTTAGAGTCGATTTCGACCGCGACAACGATCACTGAATATTGTAGGATCGTATATGCTTCCAATATGTTCATTTGAACCAAATTCATGACCCCATACCAAAACTTTGTATTACCTTTAATTTTGTGTGACATTGTAAAATTCAAATTTATTTATTACAACAACAAAAAAACAATTAGGTGAAACTGAAACATTAATACAAGAAAAAGGGATTCCACTTACCACCTCAGTTTCTATAGCTTGGTCCCAGAGGCTATGCTCGATCCCTGTATGTTACAGCGTTGTATCAGCAGACGAGTGTGTTACAGTGCAAAGTACTTGACCTCAAACTATTGTCCCTTCTTTCCGTCCGTATATAATAAGCCAGTCCACGGTTGCAGTCTGAGCATGAGCAGATAAAGGTCATTGCAGAACAAATTTTGAAATACACGGAGACGAAATACTGGATACGTGCTCATGAATGTTATGTAACATTATTCATTCATGCACATTTAGTGCACTCCCTGGTACACAGGTGAAAGTATTCTTTGAAAAGGGGGAACAAAGGCTATTTATAAAAGCCCCTCCATCGCTATAGGAGTGATTATTTCAAAATGTATAAAGTGGGACCTCTTCATGTTTTGAAGATCTGTGTATATTCGGGGTCATTGCAGTAAGGTGCTAACCGTGAACTGGTCTATTTATCTTGGACATCAACATGTCATGCGTGCGTCGAGTAGGACAATTATAAATGATTTTGCTTCAACAGTTACGAGCATTCACGTGACAAGTATATGCCACTATATGATTATGCCGCAGTTCCACCGACAACACCAGACCGACAATAGAATAGACCGAGCTGAATATTATGATTGGGGGCATTATGTCTGCGCACCTGCAATTTAACTTGAAATCGATAAAGATTCACTTTTATATTCCTCTATTTGAACTTACTCTGATATTATTCCTCATTGTCGAAAGAGTAAATGTGCCACAAAGTCGGGCAAGAAAAATGGCATTTTTACAAGAAAAGGCTGCCACGTCATAGCATAGGGCCTATTTACATAGCATATTATTATTAGATTGAATTCCTCGCTGAATATAAGCTTTGATCGAAATTAATCAAGCATGTAATATTATAATACAAGCCAATGGATGGAGGGTCAAAGTCCAATATTATGCTAAGTTTTTGAGTTTGTTTTTTTTAAATACCACATGCACAAACTAAACACCGCTTGTAAATTCGCAATATTTTATCATAATAGGCCTACACAAGATATTTCAGAGGTATTAATTTATTCAATTTCGAGCGAACACCCCTATTAAAATCGGAGAGGACGTCCCAAAAAACGGCCCTTTTGATAAAATTAAGGAAAACCTTCGACTACCATGAATTTAGTGATCTAATTTCCACAAAAACGAAAATGTTTGCCCATATTGTGTAATAACTGTTTGCATAAAAATGTATAAGTGTATCGAGGACATGTTATTTTTTTTTTAAATCGAGTTTAAATCCTATTTATGAAGGATTTTTCAAGGATGGTGTTTAAAAGTTGAAAATCGCGCCGACCGATACTTCACCCAGTGTGGGAGGGGGGGGCTCAGTGCGGGGGGGGGGGGGGGTTAAGGAGCATTACTTCGTTGTTTAATCAGCACACACCCCGCCCCCCCCCCCCCCCCTGAGCAAAAAAAAATAAAAAAATCTCGGCTTGCAGTTTGATTTTCATTCTTCTGCTAATCACCTTCGGAAGTATTTTGCTTGCATGACAAATCAAGCTGATCGTTCGGTGATTTGACATTCTTTCAGATCTCCCTTCTTTGGCAATGGTATAAAAACAGCTCTACACCAGTCCTTAGGCCACTGACAATGACAGTGACAATTTATTCTCATGTCACCCACATTGGGATATTGGAGAAGTTTACAATCACTTTGAATTTTCAAATTAACACTATAGTGTTAAATTGACAAATTCAAACTGATACAATACAAATCGAATTAATGTTGTTAATCTATACAAAATAACACTATCGACAAAAGTGCGAAAAATTATGATGATAATAATGATAATAATAATAACAATATTGATGATAATAATTATAATAACTAAAAACAACGATAATAATAAGGAAAAGGATAATTAATGACGAAATTAATGGAAGCACTTGAAAAAGAAAGTTACTGGCACCAGTAAATTGATATTTGAATTAATGAATTACTGAAAATATTCTTGATATCAATTTAATAAATTGATATAAGACAAAAAGAGAAACATAAAGTTAATATCGAACTCATAGCATGTTTTTTGCACATACTTAAATTAATGAAAACGAAGCCTAATCGATAAATAATAGTGTGCGCGCACCATTCAGACAGTTAGACAGCAGTACGCGTCAAAATTAAATATACGCTTTTTCTTTACGCATCCACAATACTGGATTAGTGATGAATGAGCATGTCGAATGCGCGTAACGAGCGTATTTGCAGCGTATCTAAATCACTTTTGAAATAACAGGTGCGCGTTGGGAGCTCGAGGCTTAATTTACCCCTAAAAATAATGCTGTTATGTTGGAGTCTAAACTAGAGGGAAAATAGGAAGCTTTGGCGCCTCGCAAGCGGTCGGGAAACTTAATTCCAGCTTAGGGAGCATGGTAAGTGATGGTGATAATTATGGGAATGGTGATGATGATGATGATGATGATGATGATGATGAAGATGATGATGATGATGGTGATATTGTTAAGAATGATGAGGTGTTTATGGCGGTGATGTTGACAACTTGATCGTGGAAATGGTGTGATAATAATTGATGATAAAGATGATGATGGTGATTATAAAAATAAAGGTGATGGTGGTGATAATAGGAGTGGTAATATTTGTGATAATGATGATGGAATTATGATAATGACAATAATAATAATGATAATGATTTTGATTACAATGATGATGAATAAACTGAGGAATAAACTATCTAGTTCTTGGTCTAGATGCTGGGTGGAAGCGCTCCCTTGAAGCCCTCCGGTGAAGTAGCGTCGAAGATCCCCCTTGACGCTACTTCACTGGAGGCAGTGGCGTACCTGGGGTACTCCGTCAGGGGGGGCAAGCGACCGAAACAAACAAAAAAGGCGATGCTAATTTTCACTTCTGGCGAGCGAGCGAGCAAAAAAAAATCTTTAAGTAACGTTTGGTATATAAACTGGTATTGTTGCAAGTTGGGGGTGGGAACATTCACTTGTTAGCGACGTTAATTCCATTTTTTTGCAAAGGAGCGTAGCGAGCAAGAAAAAAATCACTTCTTTTTTAATAATTGCCACTGAAACTTGGTTCAATTGTCCCATGCAGGGCGCGGGAACAATATTGGCCCGAATTCACAAAGCAAGGTTTGAGCTCAGACCAAGTTTTGAGCTCAAACCTCCTTTTGTTTCGACAAACCTCCTTTTGTTATTTACAAACCAGGTTTGTAAAAAACGCGTCAAAACGCGTCATATGACGTACATAAACCTCGGTTTGTCGACAAACCTCCTTTGTGAATTCGGGCCATTGTGTTTAGGGTGATTTTATACCCATTTTAGCTAGCGAGCCAAAATACATCTTTCTCTCAATGAATTGCTATATAAAATTTGTTTCATTGTTGCAGGTCGGGGCGGGCACAATCGTGTTTAAGGCAATGTCAATCCCATTTTGGCGGGCAGGCAACCCCCTACATTTCTCTTTTTAATGATATTGTAGCAGGTTAGTGGTGGGCACATAATTCCACGAGCTCGCGAGCGTAGCGAGCGAGCGAAAAAAAATCACTTCTCTTTTATAGGGAAAATATGGTACATAAAACTTGGGTTCATTGTTCCATGTCAGGGAAGTGATTATTAAAAGCGGTGTTATTTCTATTTTGGCGAGCGAGCGTAGCGAGCGAGCAAAAAAATAACTTCTCTTTTATAGGGAAAATATGGTACATAAACTTGGGTTCATTGTTCCATGTCAGGGACGTGATTATTAAAAGCGGTGTTATTTCTATTTTGGCGAGCGAGCGTAGCGAGCGAGCAAAATTTTTGTAATGATAATTGGTTCAGAAATTTCAGATTTTTTTGTTGCAGGGCAGGGCTTACACAATCATGTCTAAGGTGATGTTAATTCCGTTTTGGCGAGCACGAGCACACCAAAACTTCTTTGAATAACGTTTGGTACATAATTATTAACTGGTTGTTGCAGGTTGGGGCGGGCACGTTAGCGGTGTCAATTCCATTTTGGCGAGCGAGCATAGCGAGCAAGCAAAAAAAAATTCTCTTTTAATAGAAATTAATAAATAAACTTGTTTTTATTGGTGCAGGTCAGGATGGACGCAATCGCGTTTTACGCGATTCAATTCCTTTTTGGCGAGAGGGCGAAAAAACTCTTCCATTTTTGATGATATTGTTGCAGGTCAAGGGTGGGCACAATTATTTCCAAAGCAATATCCATTCATTTTATTCGCGAGCAAGTGTAGCGAGCGAGAAAAATGAATTACTTTCTTTTAGTAACATTTGGTACATACATGTACACTGTGTGTTATTGTTGCCATGGTTGCAGGTCGGGGCCAGTCGGGGCAGGCACAATTGTATTCTAGGCAATGCTAATCCTTTTCTTTTTTCAGGGGGACGAGCAAGTGAAAACATTTAATACAAAATAGGCTAGCAAGCAGTTCGCGCCAGCGAACAGTTTCGAATTTGTTATATCACTTATATTTTCCTATTTTCATTTGTCTTAATTTTTCAGGGCCGTATGCGGAATATTTTTCTGGTGGGGGAGGGGGAAAGATGCGTTAAAAGTTTTCGAAGAATCTCAAAAGCAAAAGGAGTGAAGGGAGTTCGAGCGACCGAACTGGTCATGAGGGTACTTTTGCATTTTCAAAAGTAGAATTGAAGGATTTGGTATAGGCCTACACTACATTTTCAGGAAAAAAACTGTACGTTTTCAAAATATCTGGGGTCAACTGCCCCCCCCCCCCCTGGTGCGTACGGCCATGGTCTTTTTTTTTTAATTTCCCCATTTTTTTCCTTTCCTTTTCTTTTCCCTTTTTCTTCCTTTTCTCTTCTTCTTCCTTTTTTCTTTCCTCTTTCTTTTTTTCCTTTTTTCTCTTTTTTTCCTTTTTTTCTTCCCTTTTCTTTTTTTCTTTTTCTTTCCTTTCCTTTCTTTTCTTTTCTTTCCCCTTTTTTTTTCGCCTGGAGCCCGTCAGGGGGGCACTCTGCCCCCCTGCCCCCCCCCCATAGGTACGCCAGTGACTGGAGGGCTTCAAGGGAGCGCTTCCACCCAGCATCTAGACCAAGAACTAGATAGTTTATTCCTCAGCACTACATCCTGACTTATGGATCCTGCTGAGTATCGTCGTAGAAGTATAAGTAGAAGTAGAAGTGATGATGGTGATGGCGATAACATTGTGAATATAATGATAATGATAATGATTACGATTTAAAACATGAATTATTGTGCTGCTTTTGTTGAATTCCTGCATGATGTAATTTCTAAAGTGTTGCTGATAAAAACGTCAAGAACATAATTTCATAATTAAGATGCAAAAATCAGTCCTGTCACATTCACTTCTACTTCTACGACGATACTCAGCAGGATCCATAAGTTAGGATGTAGTGCTGATAAAATGATGTCAGGATGTAGTCACTCATTCCCCAAAGGGTAAATTCCAAATTTCTCAGAAGCCAAATCGATTAAATGTTATTTCGATCCAAACAACTTCTTTTATCAATATTTCTCAAACAGTTTTCTCCGAATTCCAGCAAGGCCTAGATCCACGAATAGGCCTATATTCTCTGCCAAGCACCTTCATCATCACAATACACCAACCTGCCTGATTAAATTAATTTTATTTATAATTCACCCTGGTCATTGACTACCATCGAGCGTGATCACTGACCACCGATGATGGGTCCATCAAAAGGGCAAGAGCCGATGGCCAGTGCGTGGACCATCTATGACAACATCGAGCAGTACCGGGGTAAAGTCGCTCTCAAAGGTAAGACAAAATAATGTTGTGGTATAGTGGTCCATTCACTCGACTTTAACTCAAAAGGTTGAGGGTTCGAATCCCAGATCGGTAATTACGTGGAGAGTAGATTGTATAAAGGAAGTAGATCAGGTTTAAAGAAAACGTGTTTTTTATTCTCTGATACAATGTATGATGAGGTGACCAAAGTTCGCGGAGATTCAAACAAATATTAGGAATGTGACGTTCGATCCCTGACTTCTCACAATTCTGAACAAATGTATGAAGTTTAATTATTACCAATCGGACGGCAAAATTTGAGACTACAATTTGGTGCAACAAGAAGATTTATCGTCAAAGAATTCCGGAGATATCGCGATCTCAAAATTCGATGTCGGATCGGAATGCGCTGCAACTGAAGGAAAAGTTTTTTAAAACTGTGAGAACTCAATTTGCGCCCGGAATTTCACAGCTGATTTAACAAAAATGATATCACCCAATCAGTTGGTATTACTTTTTACTTACAATTTCGATGAAATCTTCTCTCGATATTAAATTACTCCCGCGCCGTGCTCTATCCAATCGAATTGCAAAAAAATATAAAAAGAAGAGAGGGGAACAGAGAAAAGGAAAATTAGAAAGAAGGGGGGGGGGAATGATTTTGATGGCCATGATCACTGATGAGATGAAAACTGATGTTGTATACAGTGCGTCCCACAAAAAACGAAACCGAGAAGTATCGATGTTCTATCATAACTTAATCACAACCATAATTAATGAATGATACATATTTGGAAAGCTTAGAGTCTCCTCTTTCAGTTGATGCTACTCACGTGATGCACATTTCACGCATGAGTGATTAAAAGTAATTTGAAGGAAGGAAACCAAAAAGACATTTGGCGGGCGGTATCTGAATTTCGAAGAAAAATTCACATGTCTAGAAAGTTGAGTTTCTGCCCTTTCATATGACACCTCAATCAGGAAAAATGAGCGAGGAATGACAAAGTTCTGTTTGTTTAAAGTAGTGCTTGCATTTCCATAATTTTATTAAACGAATTCGTTTTCACTGGCTGCCTGCCGTATCAATAAACGAAATTAACAAAAGACCTAACTCCGTTTCGTTGACAATCAGCCGTAGACGAGAGTCTTCATGCGTGGCTGATTGTCAACGAAACGGAGTTAAGTCTTTTGTCAAATCTGCTTTTTGCTACGGCAGGCACCCAGTGAAAACGAATTCGTTTGTTAAAATTATGAAAATGTAAGGGCTACTTTAAACAAACATAACTTTGTCATTCCTCGCTCATTTTTCCTGATTGAGGTGTCATATGAAAGAGCAGAAACTCAATTTTCTAGAAATGTGAATTTTTCTTCGAAATTCAGATACCGCCCGCCAAACGTCTTTTTGGTTTCCTTCCTTCAAATTGCTTTAAATCACTCATGCGTGAGTGAGGAGACTCTAAGCTTTCCAAATATGTATCATTCATTAATTATGGTTGTGATTAAGTTATGATAAAACATCGATACTTCTCGGTTTCGTTTTTTCTGGGACGCACTGTATAAGTTCATTAACTTGACTCTCAATCCAAAGGTTAAGAATTCGAATACCAGCCCGACACTAATGTCCTTCGAGAAAACGTTATCCACATTAAAATTTGCCACTCACAAGGTGCTACTATTATTATTGTTATTATTATTGTTATTATTATTATTATTATCATTATTATTATCATTTTTATCATCATCATCATCATCATGATATCATTATCATTATCATTCGGCTTTTTCAACCATTCTTATGTTCAGAGCGTGACCACAGGGCCTACTATGAAAGTTCTCAGTTCAAGAAACGACAACATGAGCAAGAGATTGCTGTACTCAGGCGAGACAACAAAGAAACAAGGGTGACCCTTACACAGAAAACACTCCAGGTAATATTTAAATATTTGAGTGGTCTATCCAGGCGTATCCAGGACTAAGATTAGGATAGGGGACAAAGTCAGTCTCCCTCGTATTATGGCACATAGTATTCACCCTTTCCCCCATCAGCCTGAAGATGGATACATGCCCCTCTTTATTCAATAATAAAAATGCCAGTGAAATACATATAGAAGCATAATCATATAATGCTTGAAGATCACTTTAAATTGCATATCGTCTATTTAGAACCGGGACAATGTACTAGTTCTGTAAGAAGTACATGAGATAATGCCCGTCTTTCTCTCAACGGACGGTGAAACACGTCTTCTCCAAATCAACTTCAACTTTTTACTATGAATCCATGTACTACTTATGACCTGTAACTTTTGATATATTTTGATCCATTATCATTTTCCTTTTAATAATAATTTCATCATAATTTGCTCTAGTTATACCTACCTTACCTAGTTTTCATGTTCTATGCAATATTGTACTCATTAACTGACATCTATTTCTATCATAAAATCTATTTCAAACTGTGTAACGATATGATTTTAGCCACCATATAAGTATTAATCCATGCATATACCACACACTTTGTTTACTCTATATAAATTCTTTGTGTCAATTATTTCTACCGTTGTTATTTATGACTATGTGTTTTATTTGTTTTCGAAATCCAATATTTTGGTTGCAATAAATAAATAAAATATATATTCATGTTTTCTTTGTATTTTGCTAGGGAGATGCAAGGTTGATCACACAAGCTCTTTCAAGTCGTAAAGAGGAACAATTAGCACTACAGCGCAAAACTGCCGAGGTCAGTTAATGAGGCCTATTTGTTTATCTCTTAAAAATAAAATCAAGTAAAATGATCCATTTTCCACGTCAAAGCAGTAGTTTACAATGTACTTTGTTAGACATGATAAAACGGATTACTTCTAACCATCTAGGTTTCGTTGCAAAAAACTTACCATTGATGGTAAGTTTGCCATTAATGGCAAATATGATGGTGACAGGGCTCAACGGCCAATTAAAATCAAAGTGTCCATGGTATTTATCATTGATGGCAAAGTTACCATCAATGGTATGTTTTGTGCAAAGGGCCCTCTGGTCTTCGCGTTGGATTGGGTTGTCGGATTATACACGAACTTTCGTGAAAACATATTTTACCATCCGTTAAAGATAGTTTTGTTGTTTTTGAGGGACCTTCCCTTTTCAAGCTTAGCTTTTCCTCAATGTCTCCTCTTTCCATTTTCAATGAAAAGCTATATTGTTTCCTACTTGTGAGAATATTATTAAATGAAAAATGAATCAAACTTGAACTTGAACTTAACCCACAGAGTGCCATTCATGAACTGGATCTTAAGGTCTGCGAGAAAGCGAAGCAACTCAACTTTCTACGCTATGACCGACTGCAGAAGATGCAGCGTATCTCCGACATGGACGCCTCCATGGCGACGGAAAAATCCGTCATGAAAAATCATGGAAAACTAGCTAAACATGACCAACAGGTTCGTTCGTTCGTGTCTCCTTAGATCAAGATATTTATGTAAAGTTCCTTAATTAAAATTAAATTATTCTAAATTAAGTTCTTCCATCGCCCGATTGCTGCAATGGCCGTTTCATTAGATGAGAGACTGATGTATAGGGTGATGAAGAACCTTCATTACGTTTATTAATAATCTTCATACTTGCCACTCTCCACCCAGGTGAAGTAAATCGGATACCCGGGAGGAAGAAATTCCTTGAATACTTTGGCGCCAATTATTAAGGCTCAGCTACAGCCGGGTAATAATAATGGGGTTCATACACAGACAAATTAGTGAGATTTTAAAATCGATTTTTGAATCGCCATCAGAATCTAACTTTTTTCTGTATGTGAACCTAAAACTCTAGGTGTGTTTTTGATCGCCTACAGTCTTGTTGTTGCAGTATTTTTTGTTAATAATTATTATTATTATCATTGATTTTATATATCGATTATTAGCTCGATCACTAATTTTCCGGACAGCTGGATATGTTTCTACATCTCCAATCGCCAAACACTATAGTGTACCGTTCATAGTTATGTGTGAATGAAGGTGGAAATTGGCAAACGCAGCTGCATTTTGCGGTCCTCTCAAGTCTCCATTCTCAGCCCTGAGTAGACAGTGGCAAAGACTTATTTCTTGCTGAACGAAAATAATCTCTTAAACCATTAGCATGTTTAACAAATATTTAAAAATGAGAAGAAAGAGGAGGGGGGAGGAAAAGAAGAAGAAGAAGAAGAAGAAGAAGAAGAAGAAGAAGAAGAAGAAGAAGAAGAAGAGCAGAATGATTTAAAAGAAAAAGAAGAAGAAGAAGATAATGAAGGAGAAAGAAGAAGAAGAACAACAAGAACCCATTGTGCAAAATAGCAATGGACTAGGCAAAGTCTTACAGATGAAAACGTTTTCATTTTTATATATTTATTTTATTTGCAAATTTTAATTTACCTTATTTCAGACAATCCGTATGATTGAGAACAACCTTGATAAAGCCAAGATCAAGCATGACATGGCCATAAAGATACAACGAAATTACATCGAAATTCTACAATGTCTAGAGGAGGTATGTTTGTTTTGTTATTTTGGGTAGAAGTTCGTTGATTAAATTATATTTTTTAACTGTATGGCCATAAAGATACAGCGAAATTATATCGAAATTCTACAATGTCTAGAGGAGGTATGTTTTTTTCGTTTCGCTATTTTGGGGGTAGAAGTTCGTTGATTAAATTATATTTTTTTATAATTGCCAACTTTAAAGCCCACTGCTCCCTATTCGATCAGAATGCGAAATATGTTAAAGATGTAATTTGTTTGTTTGCTAGCTTTGCCCTCTCATAATATTCGCCAACAACAATGCCTGTAGTGTCTTCATGGCACTTAACAAGAGCCAGGATTGTCCAAATCGAATCGTTTGAGATGATTTTACGATTGGGGTGACGCGAAACTTTTTACTTGTTAAAATGATGCCGTGACTATATAAATGTTAACAAATGTGGTATATTTGCATATAGAATCAAAATGTTTAAAAGTTTTAACTATACATTACGTCGCTGTTTTCACGAAGTGACGGTAGTGAAAAAAAATTGCATTCACTTTGCATTACGATTCTCCTCACTACCGTCACTTCGTGAAAACAAGGACGATTATATTCTTCTTTTTTTCGCTCACCCTCTAGGAACGCCTTGCTCTTCCAAAGAAACTGCGGTGCTTGGAGAGAACGCTGGAGGAGCAGCGAAAAGAACTGGCTGAACTGAAAGAAATCAACAAAGATGCTCATGTTAAGAAAGACTTAGCAAGGGTAGGATTTTCATTTGATACCGACGTTACAAGGGTTTGAATCGTCTTTCTAATTGCTCATTGAACACGAAGCGTCATTTCCATTGCGTTATCACTGGTTTATCACTGCGTTATCACTGCGCTAATTAAGCCTACATGATTGGGTAGGCAGTTGGCTCATACCCCGAAAATTCAAAGCAACATGATTGTTTGCAATGCCATTTTTTTGTGTTGACTTTGTGTATTTTGCCACTCTCATTATGGCGCGTCAAATGCTGTGCGCCAGTCGCTGACGCATTACTACGTCAATAAAATGACGCCCGTGAGCAAGGTACGGCCAAAATTATTTATCCCATCCTTTTTTTCAGGCCTGTTTGTTTGTCTACATAATCTATGGGCAGGTTGGATGAGTCAGCAAATTACCGTTTGTCGTATGAAATTCCAAGTAATATTATTGTGAAGGGAAAATAGAGTTTGGCCAAACTTGGTCCTCGCTCAACATGGCGTATAATCTTTTGCTTTTCGCTTGCCCAATAAAGCAATATTCGCAATTGTTTGACCAACTGAAACCTTTGTTAAACTGTGTGGGTGGATGAAAATGCCCTCTTGACCGTCAGTGAGCCGACCGAGCCCTCAGTGGTAATGCCCACTCAACATCCGCTCTCATCATCATCGGGGGGGGGGGGGCGTTTCACAAAGCCTTTTTTCAATAACAAATGATAAAATTCAATGACAAAACCGCTGATAACCAATCAGAAGCAAGGATTTCAGTAGCTTATAACAAAAACTCTGTCATTTGTCACTGATGACAAGTTTTGTGAAACACCCCCTGATGTCCCAGTCTTTAACACCTGCTTTGAGGACTAATAATAATATTAAACCATTTCGTTCCAAAGCAAAAATAAGCATGTTTAGACAAAAGAGTAGGCCTACTTCATTTGTTTGAAGCTATATACGTCTTTAAATCCATTGACGTCTTTATTTCTCCCCCCCCCTTTTTTTTTTCTTCTTCAGGCCGAATTTACACAGCTGGAGCAGAAGATGATGGAAGCAAAACGATCACGTGATCGAACTTTGACCCGGATGAAGAAACAAGCGGAGAGGCAGAAAGAGATGGCAGAGAAGACAGAGAAGCGCGCGCGGGCGACACTGCAGACGGACGACGCAACTCAAGGTCTTTCTTTCTTTTCTTTTCTTGTTTAAATGTTATCTTCATGGACACAACATCAATCGATAACAAAGATAGACAATAATTACAGCTAACAAAAATGATGGTAGCAGCGTTAGAAATAAACAACAACAACAATACAACCAATGCTTTGGGATTGCCCCCAAATACACATTTTCTAATTAAATAAATCCCCCACCGCACACAAAAAAAGAAAATGTACAATAAAAATACCAGATTAGAAAACAGAATATGGCTGAAAGAGAAATTCAAATTGTATAAAATGATTGTACAAACAGGAGCATATTCTTTCATCACTATCTCTCTCTCTCTCTCTCTCACTCTTCATGCTTTTGGTACCATTCTGTCTATTCCCTTATTCCTGCTTTTGATATTATTAGTTCGGCATTTCTTTCCAATAGCTTAGATTCTCTTGTAAGTCTGTTGCTCTTCTTTTGTAATGTGCCATTGTGTCTGTCTCCCTCTCCCTCTGACCCCACCCGCCCTTGCTCTCTCTCTCTCTCTTTCATTCTCTCTCTTTCATTCTCTCTCTCTGTCTCTCTCTCTCTCTGTCTGTCTCTCCTCCACCCCCTCCCTCTTTCTTCCTTCTTCCTAGTTCGCTCCTTCTATTTCTCCCCTTTCCCTCCCATTCTCCATTTTCTCTCTCCATATCTATTCAGGGCCCCGTCTTACAAAGAGTTGTGATTGATCCAAATCAATCGTAAGTCCTCAAATCAATCGCAAGTTTGCAGTCTCCTATCTCTAATGTACATAGTTGCGATTGATATCAATCGCAAATAAGTTGCTATTGATATCAACTCTTTGTAAGACGGGGCCCAGGTCTACATTATTCCCATGTAGGACTCATTCCACTAACTTTAAACCCAATTTTTCTTTCCTTCTTTCCTCAGACACCAAGCGGCAGTCGCAAATGGACGAAGACAACTGGGTAAAAGTCACCACGTACGAAGAGGCTTTCCAGAGAATCAAAGATGCTACCGGTGTCTCCGACATCAACGTAAGTTCTCCTGCCAGAAGTAAAACGGCGACCAGAGCCCTGTCACATTAAAACTCTAATCAACCAAAAATGCCTAAATTATTTAACAAACTAGCTCTCAGCCAATCAAATGCAATTCTTTCAGAAGGATATGACATTTCTTGTAACTTGTTAATTTTCATGTTTAAAACAAGTTTCATGAAACAGGGCCCAGAATGCGAACGCCATCTTGACTAAAAATTACAGCCATATCCTGTGGGTGGCCCAGACGTCAATCAGATATGACCGTTTTGCACATCGGATTCCTTCGTAGGCAATGAATATCCTCCACCAGGCACAAGCAAGAAAGAAACAAACAAACAAAAAATCAAATTAAAAACTCCAAACAGAGCTCACAAAACCGCGACGTTGTGTTTGTTATTATGACATAAAGTGTAATACAATTCATATTTCTGTATCTTAACAGAGCTCAGTGAATACGAGCAAGTCCTTTGTTGTGTGTAGTTGTCATTCATGTTACACGTTTAAAAACATGGAGTCACTCCGATTCTAATTTTCAGGAGATTGAGGCCCGTTTTCTGAGTCAAAAGCTTACCTTCGAGCACCTGGAGCTGCAGAAGCTAAGAGGCGAGAAGCAACGCAAGTCTCTAGACGAGCAGAACAGACAACTCTTAGAGCAGTACGAGGTCCTCAAATACAGTGGCGAGAGCAAGATGTCACAGTAAGACAATTACACTTTGTTTGTTTGTTTGTTTGGTTTAGCTGACTGATAAGAAAGCATGTACGCTTGTAAGTAAGCAATCAGGGGACCGATGGTTTAAAGTCCTCTTCGAAGGACTTGGTAATGATGATGAATGTCTTACCACAGGGCAGTAGCGCATCGACTTAGTTTCCGATTATAGTTCATATTTATTTACTCCCATGTTAACAGGTACATTTTATAGTTCCTTAATCTTGTTGTAAACATCCTGGATTTAATCCATTAGTAGAGAGGTTTTTCATTTGAGGAAACTTGGAAGTTTGAAGACAATGATTTCTATGTTGTTGTTGTGTTTTTTTTACCAGAGGAGAGCAGTTACTGGAACAGATGCAAGACCATCTTGACGAAGAGACAGTTCGAAGAGACACTGCGAAGAGGAATCTGGAGAACGCTTACAAGTTACTCTCCAACCTCAAGAGCGGAATCAAACATCTTGTGGATACTCTCAAAGACATCAAAGTCAGAGGGGTAAGAAGGTTTATGGTAAAGATGTTGATGTTCATGGTGATGCTGATGATGATTATGGTGGTCATTGAGTATAGATATTGAGAGCGCTTATATGCTACTCTCCAACCTCAAGAGCAGTATTAAACATCTTGTGGATACTCTCAAAGACATCAAAGTCAGAGGGGTAAGAAGGTTTATGATAATGATGATTTTCATGGTGATGCCGATAATTATGGTAGTCATTGAGTTTATTGAGAGCGCTTATAAGCCACTCTCCAACCTTAGGAGCGGTATCAAACGCCTTGTGGATATTCTCAAAGACACCAAAGTGAGAGGGGTAAGAAGGTTTATGGTAGTGATGGTGATGTTCATGGTGAGGCTGATGATTAAAATAGTTAAGCTTCTCTCCAAAATCAAGAGCGATATCAATCATCTTGTGGATACTCTTAAAAATTATCAGAGTCAGTGCGGATGATGATGATGCTGGTAAATATATCTTGATTATAATACATAAATAATACAAACCTCTTTACCCTCCATCCCCATTTTAAATATATGAATTGGGACAACGGACTACGTCTAGGCCTCTAGAATCTGATAGCAATATAGAATAAAGCCCGGATAAGAATAAAACATATTCCTGCGGCGGTTGACGAAAAATAGAAAAGTGAAGAAGAAATAATGAAACAACAGTATTAAATACAAAATATACGAATTCTCGGCTTGAAGCCTGTGCCAAGGTATAACAAATTTACTCGAAACCAGTGTTCTTCAAAACTTGGAAATGGGGCGCAACAGTTGCTAAGAGGATAAAGCCCCTCAGATTCAGAATGATTACTACAGCATTATCGGATGGAGATTTGACAGGCAAGGGACAGGCCAGCTCTCTGCTTCCTATGAAACGTCCTAGGACGAGGGCCTTTACAGTACTAAGCATTTATAACAAGAGATCATCAGAAGAGTGCGACAACATTTTTTAACACAGTCATGTTTTATAGAAAATAATATTAATTATATTATTTTCTATAAAACATGACTAAGTAGGTTTCAATCTTACTATAGTAATATTGAAACCTACTTAGATGTCGCATCGGCTGGTGTGATGGAAATTATGAAGTCATAACTGGGTAATAATGGGTAACTTTTATCATTTTTTTCTTCTTCTTCTTCTTTTTCTTCTTCTTCTTCATCTTCTTCTTCTTCTTCCCCTTTTTCTCCCTCTTTTTCTTCTTCCTCCTCTTTTTCTTCTTCTTCTTCTACTTCATCTTCTCCTTCTTTTGCTCCTTCTTCTCCTTCTTCTTCTTCTTCTTCTTCTTCTTCTTCTTCTTCTTCTTCTTCTTTTCTTCTTCTTCTTCTTCCTCCTCCTCCTATTGTTCTTCCTCTCCTCCTTCTTCTTCTTCTTCTTCTTCTTCTTCTTCTTCTTCTTCTTCTTCTTCTTCTTCTTTTCTTCTTCTTCTTCTTCTCTTTCTCCTTCTACTTTTTCTTATGCCTCCTCCTTCTCCTCCTTTTCTTCCAACTTCTCCTTCTCTTTCCTTTTCTGTTCCTGCTTCTTCTTCTTCTTCTTCTTCTACTTCTCGTCCTCTTCCTCTTCCTCTTCCTCTTCCTCCTCCTCCTCCTCCTTCTCCTACTCCTACTCCTCCTCCTTCTTCTTCTTCTGTCAGTCTATGCGTAATTTGGCCTTGCCGACCGAGGATCCCGTGGAGCAGTTGAACATCTGTGAGGTCAAACTCCTTCACATGATGCAGCAAGCCAACGTCAAAGATACAGCAACTTTCTGGAAAGTCAAGAGCAGTCCAGAGGTAAAATATGATAATTCCAAGTTGCAGTCTCCTTAAGTTAAAGGTACTATGTCCCATTTGGAGGCCAACAAATTAAAAGGTTAAACTCCACCGGCATTTGAAAGAAAATACCAATTTAGAACTTCCCTCAAAACGAAAGGGCTTGAAAATGTCTTTTTGGTGGGAAATAACGACTGTTAGTTGTCGAATCGACTTTCGGGATCGCAATCCTTTTAATCGTGTGATTTTCAGACCCTTGAACTGAAATGGTGTACGTTTTGTGATGCGCAAAGATAAACAAATACGTACATGTACTGAAGCAAGGCATTACTTTTTTCCATTTTAATGGTCGTGAAAAGCAATTAAATTAGGTCTTAAAGGTAAAGACCAGTAATGGTCATGCGATTGCATTGTGAAAGAAACGTTGTGGAATCGATCAGAAAAGGTTGATCATCTAGCATCTAGCATCTGCAAGGTTCTGGAATCATCAAAATGATAAGAAATTTGGCCCATTCTTCGTAAAGTTACAAGCACTATACACAGAAAGATGTATATGGGACTACCCTATCTCTCTCACCAGACCATGAGAGAAATACATTTACCAAATATATGAATTAGTAGGCGGTTTCCCGGCAAATTTTTTATCATCATGTATTAGTCAAAACATATTCTTTCACATGATTGGTAATGAGAGCTTCCATTTCATTTTTTGAAATTGGGGCGTTGCCAATACTGGTCTTTACCTTTAACTTGGTTGCTCCGAATATCGTTAGAACTTCCATAATATTTTATTTAAAAAAAAAATAACGAGGAAAAATTGATCTTGATGTTCATTTTGTAAGGATTTTGTTTCTACATGTACTTTGTTACAACTAATGCTCTTTATGAAGTACCTGAAAAAACGTTTCCAACCGCTGGCACAAAGTTTCTTTCACAACGCAATCCCAGGACCAGAAACCAACTATATCTTTAAACCAAATTCCATGTTGTAAAATTCCTTTGGCGTTTTTTCTCCACACGACAGTTTCAGGAATTTATGGAGAATCATTTGGCGCCTGAGAATCTCCGGATACGAATGGACGAACCGGACGCCTATGACTCGGGTAAATATATAATTTTGTTTTAAACTTTGAAGACCAAACAATTTTGAGGCGCTATAGCTCAGTCGGTAGAGCAGTGGTCTCGTAATCAGGTGACCCGGGTTCAAAACCAAGTCGATGCGCTAGTGTCCTTTGGTAAGGCATTAATCCTCATTACCAGGTCCTTCGGAGAGGACCTAAAGCCGTCGGCCACCTGGTTGCTTACTTACAAGCATTTATGCTATCGTAGCAGTCAGGTAAAACAACCACCACCACAGGGCCCCAAAAGAAAGGTTTTGATGTTTGTTTGTTGTTGGTGTTGTGGTGGCGAAGAAGAAGAAGAAGAAGAAGAAGAAGAACAAGAAGAAGAAAGGTCACGGTTGTATCTATCATTATTTTGTCATCATTCTTCTCCTTTCCTTTCAGATGAGTATGGGTACGATAGCCAAGATAATGAGGACATGCTGACGAATGCCGACATCAAACGACAAGGCCAGAATCTCATGAACGCGAAGAAATCAAAACGAAAAAAGAAGAAAAACTAAACGACCTGCATTAAACAAGCAAGATACATCAATCCATGCCAAAAAAGGGAAAATAAATAAATAGCCAATGATATGCTTAAATTTCCGAAGTTATGAAAAATGAAACAAGTTTAGCAAAGGTGGAGACACTTCGAAGGAAGCCCTAATATGTATTTTTGAATTTTAAGAAGCGACGTTGTGTGAATACGCTTATTGATAGTCTACCGAATTGTATTTGCAAGAAATACAAGATTATCATGATTATGTGATCATATTTTAGAGGGATAAAAATGAAAGAAAAACAAACTCTTTTTAATGTTGCCTTTGAGGACAACATTCTGATAACTCTTATTTGCCCTGTAGTGACTCATTACAAAGGGAAAAGCCCTCACTTCTAGTGAGTCAACAGAGCCAATACTTTTCCCCTTCATCTTCCATTCCTTTGTTTCCAATCACGATGTCGAACCGAGGGTGATTCTAGTTTCTTGTTTGACGATATAGGATTCCTAATTTAGTCTCATTGTAAATCATGCACCAAAATGTTGGTCTAAATTATTTGATTTAAATCATGATCTGAAATGTTGGTAACCAATAAAAACTATCAAATCAATGGTCTCATTTTTGTACATTTTTTCTTGTTATTGCTTAGATCGTGAACCAATATAAAAGGCAAACTGCAAAGGACGTGTTGTGTTAACTTTAGATTTAAATTTAAGAATTAAAATGAAAACTAATCATATTATTCGTGGAAAACCCCAAAGGATAATTGACATAAACAAGGGCTACACAAAGATTTTCAAAAGGGGGGAAGGGGGTGAAATGTTGGAAATTGCGAGCGCGAAGCCTTTACGGTGTTGGGGTCCGGGGCCCGCTTAAGGGTCCCAGAAAATGTTGAACATATTAACTGATAATTTGGCTACATGGTCCTCGTAACACAAGCCTAGCAATTATTGGTGGCATGATTATCAGTGGCGGATCCAGCCGGCGGGAAGAGGGGGGGGGGGGCCCAATCCGTGAGAAAATATTAGTTGCGACTCAGCCACCGGTGAATAAGCGGGGGGGGGGGGGGGGGGTAGGAGGCAATTTTTCAGCAAATATTTTGCGCCGACTCAGTCAGCTGGTGAATAAGCGGGGGGGGGGGGTGGGGTGAGACCACTATTTTTGTTTTTTTCACCTAATTCGTGAGAATTTCTTTTTTTAAATTTTTTTTTGTTGACCAGTCAGCCCCCTCCCCCTCCCGTGGATCCGCGCCTGCAGAGGATCCAGACGGCGTCAAGGGGGGGGGGGGTAGCCAAATCTTAATACAAAATTTAGTGCCGACTCAGCCGGCCGGCGAATAAACGGGGGGGGGGGGGCTTTTGTTTTTTGTTTTTAAGGTTAACTTTACGTTATTATCCTATTTTTTTTCTTCGTTTTGGGGGGCTAGGGGGGGGGGGCCGAGGCCGGAATAATCGCTACGTGGATCCGCCCCTGGCATGATATATTTTTTGCGATTGATTGCACATAGTGATCGATGCAATCAATCACAAAGTTCAATCGTGCGTTCAATTGCTAAGCTTTGTGTTCCGGGCGCCCTGGAAGGTCAACCAGCGCAATGCGACATCGCGCAGAGTTTGGAATAGCGACCTCTTGCGGTTGTTTGAATAGATGTCTGCATTGTCGTTTGGTAGACGAGACTAAATCGCCCCTCTTTGATATTGCATAGTGTCAAAAGATGTGGTGGGAAAATATATTAGCTTAAGTCTTGATCAGAAACATTAAATACAAATCCAAACAAAATGATCCAATTCAACACAAGTAAATAGACTGAAAGTGTATTGGCGCTATAGCTTGAATAATGATAGGATTTAAGCAAACGAAGATCAATTTCGGTTATGATTTATAGATTTTTTTAAATTCACCTTTTTTAGGAGCTATTTGTTTCTCAGATGGCGACTACTCTTGATTTATATATTATATTTATATATATACATATATATATACATGTATATGCCGTTCTTGTATAATGCATATCACTTCATAACATAACGTCTCTATGCGATCGAGTGTCGTAAATGTAGATCAATATCTTGCCAAAGGACGTTAACTTAGTGCCGCACTATAATTATAATCCAGAGACTTATCCACTAGAACAAAACATTCCTATTTCAGAACTTCCTCATTATTACTAGCACCATTGTCAAAATGTATACCTCTATCAATATTATCATCATCATCGTTATCATCATCAACGTTATCATCATCATCGTAATTCATCTTTATCATTATCATCGCCCTCATCATTACCATCACAATCATCATCATCATCATCGTAATCACTGTCGTCATTATCATCATCATCATCGCAATCACCGTCATTACCATCATCACCGTAATCACTATCATTATCATCATCATCATTATCATTCCATCATCACCATAAACAACATTTTCCGTCGTAATGTATTCATCCTAAAATCAGTCTAAACATCACCCAATTTTGATACTTCAGCTATTCTATAACTTGCGTATTTGACAGTGGGGCAGTTATGGGTGCAAGACATAAATAAAGATATCTTGACTGTGATTTAAGAGCAGATTGGCTCGGACAAGGTCAAAATCAGGGACAACAGTCGACCAAAAACACCACACACCAAATAATTATCCTTTGTTTACATTTTTATTTGAATCGATCAATAAATAATACACAATCAAGTATACTTCCGTCAATACATATTGCAAAACATGAACAAACAAAAGAGCAACATAACTTGAGAATACACGATTGCAGGTTGAAAGGTCGTATCACAAGCTATATAATGCAAACGTGGGCAAGAAAGTGCACACAAAAAGTTGTTGAAAACGTATAAACTTCAATCCTCCTCTCTAAATGTATACAGGAATGAAAATCCACTCTTTAGGGGGAATAACTTTGTTTTAGAGTTGAAACCCACTCTCAAAAGAATTTAACGACTACTTTGGAGTGCATTCCACTTTCCTTAGGAGTGGATTTAACTCTGAACGAAGGTGATCATAATTATGCATGACTTCCAAAACGAATGGATTTCCGCTTTTCTGCATTCGGAGAGTGCAATCCAGAAAAGGGGAGGAAACGTGCTTTTTCGTAACCATTTTTAAGATGCAGGTTAGGGCAGCCATTAATTTTATCCTTTCACCTTCAAACAATAAATAATCTTGAAATTAATGAAGGTGCAATGATAATACATGTCTTTGTGTACATATTGTATGCCACTGCACGACTGCATGTATTCAAATATAATCATGATAATTGCACACGCAAAATAAAATCAATGCCAGCATAACCACAAGTAGTCAGTCCGTTGCTGAAATATGCGCAGATTCTAGTGATAATAGTATTTCATGGAATGCTAGCGGAATGAATATAGGTTTGATCTTAAGTCTAATTTCAAGCCATCGTTTTTAGTTTTCGTAAATCGGACGTTATCATATCATAGACGTTAAATAGAAGCTTAAAATCTGCTAGCTATTAGATTTTCAACGGAACACTGTTTGTTCATTGCAAAGTGAATCGTAATTCAACTTCGCATTCGCTATAAACTTCAAAATTTGTGACTTGAAAAGTCTATCTGCATCGATGCCACACAAATTCATACTGTTCAAATAAAAGGTCAAATGAATACATTGGTGAGTAAGTAGTCACTGATGAATATTGCACATTTTGTCCCGAAATGTTTTTGAAATCCTGATGTTTTGTAACTTGGGAATGCTACAAGAAATTCGATTGACTCTAAGTACAATTTGTATAAATAAAAGTACTTAGCATTTCCAGAAAAAGATTCTTGTACATGGTATATGGAATGGATTCATAAATATTGCAAGAAACGGAATGTTTTTTCTTCTTCATAAAGTACTGTCATTAATTAATAAATGCACAAAGTCATATATTTAGATGTCGATTTCAGCCGTAGCCACTAGTACAATTCATTGCGCAAATTGCAAATATACCGTACTATCAGATAATGCGATAATATAGCTCCCATATTTAGTTAAATTGCAATGCTAGCTTTAAAAAGTATACGTCCCAATGTAATTTAACTAGATGGCCTATGGTAAATCGTACTGGGAACAAAAATGGAAATGCTCCATAACAAGTAGCTCTCTCAAAGCAAAATCAATACCTCGTTATTATTTTTCAGATAATCATCATTAATGGTTGAAATAGAGGGCCTTTGCACATGATAAATAAATAAATGAATATAAAAATAAATAGTTGGATAAATAAAACGTATAGATAAATAAAACAATAGATTTAAACGTAACTCTTTAGATTAAACAAATAATTAGATTTCTTCAAGAAGTTCTACTTCAGTTGAGTCACGAATTACGTCGTTATGTTACGTAATGTATTGTTACATAATAACTCGTGATCTCTTGAAATTGTCGGTTATATAGCATTCCGATTTTAAATAAACGATTTTGGTCATGACGACATCAGTTGACATTTTTGAAGTTTGACAAATGTAAATATGTTTTGTAAAACAAATGAACAAAAGATTATGTATTTCTTCAAGAAGTTCTGCTTCAGTTGAGTCACGAATGACGTTGTTATGTTACGTAATATTTTGTTACGTAATAACTTGTGATACGTTACGTAATATCTCTTGAATATGTCAGTTATATACCATTCTAAATTTATTAAAAAAACGATTTTGGTCTTAGACAATCAGTACATCATAAGCTAAACTAAACTTATTTCCATGTAGACAGTGAATGAGTTACAATTCTACAAGCATTTTTCAAAATAACTTTTCAGCTTGGAATCGAGTTAAGATGCCCGTAGTTGGTCAAATTTGTAGCACGTATTGCATGAACCCACGACTGTATAATGCTTCTGGAGAAAGGATTGCACTTTGATATAAACGAAAACGTGTTTTTGAAAGAATTGAATATACATATTTTGAATAAAATTGCATAGCACGGCAAGTATTTTGGTTAAACAAATTGGGATTACACGTGTTGAAGCCATGGTAGTTATCAACATTTTTTTCTTCAAAATGAATTGCAACCAGTGGAATAAATGAAATGAAACATACCCATATACACGTCTTGTACAAACACATTGCGAACTGAAGTTTATGACATTGCAAATATTGTCCTTCACAGAAATGATTAAAATTATATTTGTTTGATTAATTCAAATTCAAATTGCACGCAGTATGATACAATGTTTGATAACAATAACTCATCAAATCACAATCATTATACATTGGATTTCACCAACTGTCTCAGCCGCTTTTCTTGTAAAGTCCATGCAGCTACTGGTAAAATCTTTCACAACATCTCGCTTTTCTTCAAAAAAGAGTCTGGCCACTTTGCATATCATGCATATTCATTCGGCGATCACGAGGTCAAAGTTAATTTACACTAGTCTTGTAGTGTCCGGCAGTCGTTCTCTGCGGAGATGCCGGTCTTTAATACTGATGTGGGAGCGGGTGAGGGTGTGGGTGTGGATGGGGGAGGGAGTGGTGCTCTAACCAGGGACCCGGATGCGGATGGGAGAACTCTTCGTGGAAACTGCCTGGAGGTGGTGGCGTGACCACGCCCATATCACCTCCTGGGTTGACGACCGCCCGCATGGCCTCGCCCAATCCGTGGCTGGCAGCGCTCATGATCCCCGGCATGCCTGCGGCCTCCGAGAAAGGGATACCGGACATGCCGAGACCGTTGGTGTGGTGGTTCGGGGAGAGTTGAACGGGGAGGGTCGGGGAGGGGTTGTTGACGGGGTAACCGCTGTTTACTGAAGGGGCTGTCGGTGGGGGCGAGAGGAACGAATCGCAGTGGTTCATGTACGGGCTCGACAAAGGTATACCGGGTGGGCCGTGATGGTGTCTGTCGTTCTGAAATGTTATTCCATGATCAGGCATACCTGGTGAGTGATCTGAACAATCAAATAAAAGAAAGAAAGATTATCAACACCATCACCGATCATATACAATTATCTTTCCCTTTCCAATATGCAATTCATAATTCTAACGTTCATTAATATTAATATTCCCCTTCTTGCTATACCATCTATTAAACGGCGAAATTATTCGGGTTTGATTATCAACACATTATAGGGCCTACAGTCTTGATGATGTTGCCATTTTCATCAGCCATAAAAAAAAAAATTATTTGTTACGACTCATGTACATGTTGCAAAAAGTGATGTTATCAAAGCATCTGCATAATAAACACACATTTAAAAAACCAGGATTAACATATGAGAGAATTATGTATCGCACACAAACAAATCTTTTTCAGATGAAAAACGCATAGTTTGGATTCTTTTAGCACTTAATCTCAACCCTTCTACCTAACTCACCATCGTCAAAAGCCATCTCACCGTCAAAGACGGTAGTGTCGTCCAGGTCTGAGGGTTCCAGCTTGACCGGTGACGCAAGAGGTTCTGGACCACTGGCCGGACTGCTCGCCTCGTTGACCCGTTTGATGTTCCGGAAGTAGTGCCCCCATCGCTGACGGTTCGCGTCCTTCTTCAGCCGCTTTTCCTTGGCCCGTCGGTTCTGGAACCAGACCTGAATGCAAAGAGGACAGTTGTGATTGGTTGGTTGATTGTTTGATTGGTTGCATTAATTCATTCATTCATTGATAACATGATCAATGACTGATTTTTGTTCAAGGAAATTATACTGCACTTTTTTTCGAGAAGAGAACTGTCTTCAGGTTAGACTTAAAAGAATCACAAGCTTCTATAAAGAACGTATAATGAGCAGGTAATTGATTCCGTAAACATGGTGCAACAGCTGAAAAATTAAGCTCTGTCTCCAAGAGGGGACCTTGTTCTCTAAGCTTCAATGAGGTTCTTACCAGAGATTGGAGACTAGAGATTTTCAATAAATGAGGGAGCAAAACCATGTATTGCTTTCCAAGTAATGAGCAAAATGTTGTACTCAATGCGTTCTATGACTGGTAGGCAGTGCATGACGAAGTGAGCTTCTCTTTGATAGACCTACCTGGACAACTCTCATGTCGAGTCCAGTTTCTTGAGCGAGCTGTTCACGAACATGTCTAGCCGGTTTAGGACTGTTCGAGTAGGCTGTCTTCAGGGTCTCAAGTTGCTTGGCTGTGATTGTCGTTCGGGGTCGTTTGTTACTGTTGTCCATCTCAAGTTCTGGTTAGGGAGAGAGAAAACAGGGAGAACAAGAAATGATTAGAAGCTCTGTTTGGACAATTTTAGACGGAAACTTTGCTGTTTGTAAGTTATGCCTGTTGCACATGCACGAGGCGTTATTTTAAATGATGTTTAGTCACAATTAAAGAATCGACCACCTACAATCAGCACACTGATATCATTTTCATTACCCGCTGACAGGGAATGAGACGTTGTTTTTTGTATTATGTTTCCAGTATCATTATAAGAATACTTTGTTTTTCACCTCACATCTTGCCGCTTTATTTTCATATATTATGTATACCGTGTAATTTATTGCAGTACGTTTCCAACTTCTGTACTCTAAATTTCTTTTCCCTTTATTTCTCTCATGTCCTTTCTTCGTTTATTCCTTCTTCTTTTTTTCGTTCTCATGAGTTATGATTGTATAGTGTATTGGTCTAAGGCATATCCATCACAAGCCTATGCTTTTAGGATTTACATCGTCTAATGTGTGTCAAACTCCTAATATGCTCTGTTAAATTGCTCATGTCATTATAAAGTACACATGTATTACTTGAGTATTTTGGTGATATAAAAAAAGGAAAGGAAAAAATTGAGTTACTTGATTTGAAATTTTAAAAATTTGAGTTATGCTTGCTAATCAGGCTTTGGAATGTAATTTGTCCTTGCGCCAGTAATTCAACCCGGTGGTTGCACTGTTCATGTTGTTTTCCCCTTTAAGGTTCAATCACTCTCACGTGGTGCGTCTGACCCAAGCTTACGTCTGAAAATGACGCATCACGTGCAACAGGCACTAAATAATTGATCCGAGTGAGATGCAATAATGACGCAACCGGTGGTGATGTCATATTTTGACGCAGGAGGCATGCATTATGTGCAACAGTTATGTGCATTTTTCCTTCATTTGACTGACAACTTGACGAGACTCCTGGGGCTCATTTGCCATTATAGAGAGATCAGCAACCACTCATCACCATCACCATCACCATAAGGGGAGGGGGACGGGATGAGGGGTAATGTGATACCATCACTATCTGCGGTTTGATGGTAGAAATATTAATAGAGGTGCTGTTGCTATGATGCTTGCTCGAGTCAATAGCCCATGAAAAAAGTCTGCGACTTGTACGTGCAGAATAATTAAACGAACGCACATTGGAGAGTACGGTGGTTTGGGGTTGGGGAGAGAGAGAGAGAGAGAGAGAGAGAGGGGGGTGGGGAGGGAGAGAGATGGAGAGGGGCAGAGATGAGTAGGCAGAGTTATAATGGATGTATAAATCATTGAGCGGCGTAATGCAGGCGAGAGAGTGGAGAAAATGATAAAGCCGTCACGCTTGGTGGCGGACGCACATATTTTTCAATACTTGATATTCACATGATTTTCTAATGGCCCCAGGTCTCCGCATTGCAAAGAATAAGCGATTTCACCGGCGTCAGTGTACCGGGAAAAGGTGGGCTGGGTGAGCAAAACCTTTGCGGTAAGCCCGGGGAAATGGAAATGTATGAAGCGTCAACAATGGTCTAGAGAGAGGGGGCGATGGCAAACAATGATCATGTTTTTGTCATCGGCAGAATGCGACAAGATACAAGAGCGATCATCACCAAAACTCGTGGCATATTTCCGAGAAGATTCAGGGAAGTCGATCTAAAGCATATGCGATGAGATCATTCAAGCGAGGTTGAAAGAAATAGTCATTAGTTTTTTATCGGGGTGCATTTCAGCCGATGAATATTTAATGATCGCTAGATGAGGGAAGGACTATGTCTATGGCGGTGTTTCAACCCTTTGGCAGGTGCCGAAGTCGGCCGGGAGCCACTATGAACAACCTGTTACACTGATATCAAGAAAACAAAACAGTATAGCTACAAGTGTCTTTGATGTTCTTTAAAACCATACAATCCGTCTCTGGAGTACATGTAGCTACAAGTGTCTTTGGTGTTCTTTATAGCCCCTCTTAAGTGCTGGGAGTCCCAAATTCGCCAGACATTTTGAGGGCAAAATTTCACTTAAATTGTATCAGAATGTGAAACTGAAAGAGGATGACATTTAAGACACACTTTTGCAATATCCCCCCCCCCCCAAAAAAAAAAAAAAAGTGTTAAAAAAAATATTGATAAAAGAATACATAACTTGGGTTTTCCATTGTAAGCAGATAACCTAAATAAATCACTAAATAACTGTTTTGCTCTTTTATTAAGATAAGATTAATGTATCGATTTTTGTAGGAATAACTGTCAGAAACATAGATCGTAAGTGAGTGCAGTCATTCGATCTTGATAAGGGTTTTATTGCAAATCAGTCATTACAAAAATAAGAGGGTTTTATCAGAGGAATATTTTAATGTTGCTAGCTCGTCTTACGGGAAGAAAAGTGTATCTTATCATATCAGTACTCAATTATTAAACAAGAATTTAGTTTATCATGTTTCATTTTGCCTTTCCGATAAGTCCTCGCTTGCATAGTCCTTTTCCCATGATAGACCAGAGCAATATAATGAATTGGTACTGGATTCATCGTGTAACTTTATGAAACTGGAAACCCCATATAGTCCTATACTACGCCTAATTATAAGACAAGAATTTAGTTTATTGTGTTTCATTTTGCCTTTACGATAAGTCCTCGCTTGCATAGTCCTTTTCCCATGATAGACCAGAGCAATATAAATGAATTGCTGCTGGATTCATCATGTAAGTTTATCAAACTGAAAACCCCATAATTTATTGTAGTCCTACGCGTGTCTTTTTGCGCTGCAGAGAAAAATGATCTACGCCTCATTTGACGCAACAATATATTAATGACATGTGATTAGAAAATGATCCAGGGAAATTACTCCAATCACCATTAGTTCCATTTAGCGTTCGAGCTTTATAAGGTACGTGGTATTGACGAACGCATGGCATTAATTTCCCACGATCTTGTCTAACTGGCGGCACATCGACCCGGCTATTAGTGCAACATTTGTTGGCGTATTTGCTATTGTTTTGGGTTTGTTATCGAAATTCAGCATTGTGAACACCCGCTGTTCTTAGAATAGACCATCGACATATGAAACGGATAATTCTGAGACTAATAATACTAATAGCTGCCCAAATTATTATAAGAGAATGCATCACAAATTTATAAAAACAAGACCTAAAACGAATGATTTTAGTGCTAAATGATTCTTCCATTTTTTTTTTTTTTTTTCATGGATTTTGGTAACTCTTTCGAGACATCATTCCACATTTTAAGGTTTGGCCTTATACCTTAAGATTTAGAGCCCTGAATTTATACAAGATGCATGAGAAGAAAAGACAAAATTTACTGCACATAACTATTGGTATATCCGTTTTTACCATTGAGTCCGACGCCAGGAATATAAGAAAAAGGCTTTAATCATTGTTTTCATTTTATTGAATTTGTTATAGATATGTTAAATTCGTTATCATACGTGTATAATTATGTCAATAACATTTTGACATGAAGTTATTATTGTTTGTATATTTGTATTATACCTTACGTTTATATGTTCTTTGTTATTCAGTTATTGTATTTGGTAAAATGCATAAATCAAATCAAATAAAATATGTTAAGTAAAGATCTGCATCAATATTCGTATGGAAAGTTTTTTCTAGCTCTCTGTCTTTTTTTTTCTTTCTTGTTTGCTTTTAAATGCACATCGAAATGGGGAAAGGGAACGTTTTAAAGTATAAATCACAGATACAGAAGGAAAGGGTATATAAATCATGAAATATAAAGGGAGTTTTCTTTGTGAAATGTTTTAATTTTTTTAAATACCTTGATTGAGATGCTCTTGTGGATCTCGGCAAATCCCTACGAGATAAAATAGAGATAAAAGCAAATTGTTATTTTATTTTCCAATTGTGGCCAGTGAAAATGTGTGCATTATTATTGAGCCCATTTAATGATCCAGAGCAAAAAAAAAGTTATGGGTTAAGTAACACATTTATAAAATATGTACATTCTTGTTATTGAGGACGCGTTTGTGTTTGGAAGAAAAAATATAATGGTTGAGTTTCGAGAATAAGAACCTTCCAAAAAAAAATCATCGTGTCAATTAATTAAACTAAAATTTGTTAGCTCCTGTTCTATTAGGGGTTATGAAACTCTTATGCGATATTTACGTGGGAAAACTGTGCGATTTTGTTAAATATTAGATGATTTGGATAAAACGAGCAGAGTGTTTTACGTGGGAAAATTGTGTTATGTTGTAGGGGGAAGGAAAAAAAAAATCATCAAGACATATGTCGCTATTTTCCGGTAGGGTGATGACGGGGGTAGTGGATTGGAACGAATGGATTAACAGGGGTAACGCAATAAACCGGATTATTTGACAGAATGGTAGTCGTTGCGTGGTATTTATGGGAGTTGTCCCGGGCGAGAAACCCTGAGAAAAATAACGATAATAAATGACCATCTCGTGTCACTCCACTATGGAGAGCATTGTCTTCACTGGACATGCAACGATGCGCTTGTTTAAACGTGAATCGCAATGCGAGACAAAAACAACAACAAAGTGGATGGTGGGAAACCTCGGAGCGTTGTCATGGTAACGGTTAGTTGTAAGGATTCGTATTGTTTTTTATCATGAGTTTCTCGGTCATGATTACTAATCCCAAAACATGTAATATTAGACTTATGTATTTCAATGACACTAGATTTTTCTTTTATCGTAGACAAAATCTAAATTTATAAATATATTTCTCATTATTATACGCGTCTCCAAGGACTGCTATATGTAGCTGGAAGCATACAAAAGTCAAATCTTTCTATGAAAAGATTATCCTTGTATAAATACATCATCTTCTACTAAATACATCATGTACTGCTTCTTTTATTATGTAATCAGCCTCGGCTGATGATGGTTAACAGACTCTGTGAAAAACTAGGAAACACAGTAGTTGCGATGACAAGGGCTTATCTTCGATAGGGTATAGCTTTAAATAAATGTTATTTAGGAGGTAAGCACGTGTATTTTGGGGAGATGAAACCTTGCAAAACCATTAGTATTGCTATCTCTCCATATTGGGACAAAACATCTTTTAATTCTCATGGAACCAAGTCGGTTGGAAATAAACAGAAATTTCCCACGAAAATTACGCAACTACATGACGTACAGCCATCCTGCATGCATGCGCCCTTACGCGTCCGAAGCCCCACATAATGGTATTAGCTCGATTTCAGCACGCGGCGTTTTAATGGTACCTGACATCGTAGTGGTATCAATGCTCTTTCTAAGATGGGAGATATGGTTCATTACCTGCAATTAATCACCATGCTCAATTTTACAAGATAATTATAATCAAATATGGACAGCAGAATAGTTTGCTTTTGCTACTCAAAATAAAGCCCCAGTGGTTGTCTGTTTGTAAGTTTTTTTGCGTTTGCTTGTTTGATTTCGTTTTGTTTGTTTGTTTGCTCGTTTGAATATGGGCCTTTTGTTTTTTTCAATCGTATGAGTGTTTTATGTCCTTGTTTGTTATAGTAAAACAAGGATATAGAGATGGTTGTCTACACCATATAACTCTATAAGTTCATTAAATTAAATTCAAATCAAACAATATTGATCCACAAGAGCCGATAATTTGTATTAATAGTTCAAGTAAAATATTACCTCTGTCATCCCTCCATTGCTAAGCGAGAATCGCAATAGAGCATTAAATTGAACGGCTATACAGAATGATCTTTCATCTTTAACTAATGTGAACTTTTATTTTGCTCTGTCGGCCGGTAGTGTGTCCGCTATTCCAAAGCATGACAAATGTAGTACATGTGCATCTAAACTATTACATTCATGCCTTTATTACAGACTAGAGTCACATTTCCATCTGGTTGGCGGGATGCCCCCCCCCCTGCCCCTTTTAATGTATTCATGGTATTTTCACATGCGTCAATATAATGTAGATTGGTGGGCTTTGCTATAGGTACAAAACTATTTGCCCAAACATTTTCGCTCTTACCTATCATTACAAGATTTACAAGAACGGAATAATAAAGTAAACAGATATTTGTTAAAAGAGAAAAGAGAGAGAGAGCTTGAAAATAGAGCAAATATCTATTCTTTTTTTCTTTTTTTTTGGACAAAGGCATCAAGAAAATACCCTGGTCACACCCAAACCGAACCATAATCGACAAAAATCTTGTACAATCGGAAAAATATCCTTGGAACAGTGTTTCCTTTTAGTGGCGTTTTGCATAATCTTTTGATCACAGTGCTATTTCCAATGCAGTACATTGAGTTCGTCTATTCTTTACATTGGCAATGTGGTGTTAAAAATAATATAACTATTTTCGTGTACAAATTGGCACTTTTTCGGTAAAATTTTGCAATTTTCTTTCAAATGGATTCATTTTGATAAAACAAAATTTTCTTATAATGACAGAGTGGAACTGAGATTAATTATTGCTCATTTGAAAACTAAATAATTTAGAAAATAAGTCAACTCCTAACTGCTATTGGATACAAATTAATTATATTTCTTTACCTCGTGCTTTGGCTGCCTCGTAGTCTTGCTTGCAGACCAGTTTGTTGTCAGTCATGAGGAAGAATTCGTCACCGGTCGACAGCTGTCGTGTGCAGATGATGCAACAGAAGCAGTGGAGATGGTAGACGTTGTCGAGTGCCCGGCGAACGATCTCGGTCGGGGCGATGCCCTTCTCGCACGAAGAGCACTTGGTACCGAATCGCCTGGATGGGGGAAGGGTTGAGAATGAGGAGGAGGAGGGAGGAGGAGGGAGAGTAGAAAGAGGAAGAGGAGGAGGACGAATGATGATGATGATGATGATGATGATGAAGATGAGAGAAAGTGAGCGAGGAATGAGAAGGAGTGGAAGAAAGATAAAAAGTAGGGGTGGAAGAGAGAGTGAGAGAGAGATAGAAAGAGAGAGGAAAGAAATAGGTGGTAGTGAGAAGGGGGAGTGACAAGGAGGGAGGAGCAATGGGTGAAACAAGAGAGGGGCAGAGATAGAGAGAGAGAGAGCAAAAGAAGAGATACATAATTAATACGGTTATTTGGCTTTGTAAAATCATGAAATCTAAAAATAAAACTAACACATTCAATATTCTTTTCAGAAAAGGAATTTCCTTTCTGAAAGGAATATTATTTTGTATACAAACAAAAGGGACACAATTCTCGCTTAACATAAATTGATATACACGTAATTGCCTTCATGGGTTTTGTTTTTCTTTACATCACAAATTCTCTCTCTCTCTCTCTCTCTCTGTCTATCTTTTTCCCCCTTCCTTTGTCGCTAAAAGCGTATAACCGGTATGGACATGACATATAAACGGAATAGTTCCCATCTTGCTCTACTTCCAGCGAGATTCTTCAGCAAGAAAATGAGAACACCTTCAAAAGGTAAACAACCTGCAAGTGCGATGCACGAGATCATCGGAAGTGGCGCCAACGCAATCTGTTCTGGCGCCGCGGCTAGGGCGCCAGGCGCGGCCGGGGCACAGTTAAGCGGTATCCGTAGGGCGCATGGTAAGGTGAAAGGATAAGCTATATTTCGCGCCCTTCTGCATTCCACTGCGGGCTACATGATGTAAATTTCATTTCGCGCGCCAAAACACCTTGCACATGTCTAGTTGCGTTGGATGTTAAGGGTTCGTAGGGGGTTACATATCTTGAAGCGATGTCGAAAGGGGAAGATGCTCTATAACACCACCCGGTGAATGAACCTTGCTCCGTCTGTCGGATTGCCCTTAACCCCTTTACAGCCAGCGCTAATGCGATCATAGCGGAAGATGGGTTCGGGGGAGAGTTGGCGGGTTAAGGTGTCAGCGGCCAATACCCGAGCATTTCTTAACCCCCGGCCATCGGTCTACCTCATCACGACGGGTGGTCGGGAGGGTGTCCGCGGCGATGTCAGCGTTACCCTTAGGGGGTGTGGCATCGTTGTATCTTGTATATAGGGGAAAAGCTGGTATGAAGTGACTCTTCAGGGCGTTGTCCTAATTCACATGACGCGAACAGACATCCCCGAGGCTCAAATAAGCCTGATTAGTTCGGACCTACCACCCCCCCCCCCCCCACACACACACATACACACACACACACTCTCTCTCTCTCTCTCTCTCTCCCTCTCTCTTTATCCCTCTATTTCTCTATTTCTATCTATCTTTCAGTATCTTTCGTTATCATTTTTTTTCTTCTATTTCCATATTCATTTTAAATATTAATTTCCATATACATCCAAAATAATAATCTGATAATTATTGCTTACAAGTCAATCTCCATATTAGGGATTAAGTTGACGAAAATAATATATTGTGTCGCTTCTTCCTTCTCCCTTTTCAACCTGTTCTGACATTTACCATGGAATATACTCGGTATAGCATCTAAAAAAGTATGCACAACAAGACCATTGCGTACTTACGAATATTAACAAATAATTATATTGCTGCAATGGGCGCCTACCAGAAGTGGGCACCGGCATAATACAATAAGCCATAATAATTATTATTATTATCGTCTTCCTCATCATCATCCTCTTTATCATTTTCCTTCTCTTCCTCATCATCACCATCATCATCATCATCTTCTTCTTCATCTTCATCATCATCATCCTCTTCATAACCATCCTTTCCCTCCTCCTTCTCCTCATCCTCCTCCTCTTCCTTCTCCTCCTCATCACCATAAATCATGTTCATCATCATCATCATCAATACAAAAAAAATCATCATAGAGAGTAAGAGAAATACATTTCGAAAGTAATCGACTTACTTAAAGAAGTCTTCCTTGCAGAAAACACCGCCGTCTCTTGAAAAGCATCGGTCGGTCAGCTGAGCGTTGCAGTCGACACACCGCAAACACTTGGCGTGCCAAGCTCGGTCCACTACCTTCAGTATAAACCGGTCTAAGATAGGATGATCGCACCCTGCACACAGCGAGATAGATTCTGCAAAGGAATGGAATAATGGTAATAATAATTATGATTTGATTTGATTTTATATGATATGATCTCATTCGTCAACAATATTTAAAGTAAAATATCAATTTGAAACGATTTAGGATAGTTGATTGTACATCCCTCGCAGAGCGAGTTCAATTTGGCAAGGGGATGAACATTTTCGTCAATACATTGAAAGAAAAATGTCAAAATGAAACAAAATATAATTATTTACAGTAAGAGCTCACAAGAATGATGTAATGATGATGATGGTAGTTATGATAATTACGATGGTGATGATGAAGATGATAATAATCATTATAACAGTAACAACGTTTAATGTAATAATGATGACGATGATATTATAATGATAAAGAGACAAACTTCTAAAGTAATGACATTTTCTGAAGAAAATACCTAAATGATATCAGGATCGATATGGGCTACATTATCAAAGTATGTACAATGTCTATCGAATTCTGAATATATAATAGCCTCCATATGAAAAATGTATCAATATTGACTTATTATAGCTTGAACAAACCATTAAGTCTTTTTCCCTTTCGGTCGAAAAGTAACGTGCATTTAATATTGATAATACCATATCATTGCGAAAATTCATCAAGGCTAATCTTATCATTTATTCATTAAGTAAATCAAATGATAAAGTTAGTTTCCATTCTTTATATTGTCTGAAAATAACAAGCTTTGAGTGATAGTGCAATCGCTATAAATACAAAATTAGATAATTAAAAATAGTATAGATAGAGAATTGTATACGTAAATTCTTCTATATCATATTTGTTTTTTATATGAATTAAAGAAACACATTCATGGTAACGGCATCTAAATCATCATGATCATGATAATTCAGTATTTTTTGTCCGAACTATTGATATAGAGAATCACGTGATACTGTATACAGTTTGCAAACATCATGAACTTAATTGTTGTAATAAAATTATGAATTATTAAATGATTGGTAATTATTTGATTAGCTATCCTCTGTTTTTCATCAAATTATATTAATGCTATACACCCTCATTTTTATATTATCCATTGTTGTGTATCTCTTTGTTCTTTTATTTTGATCTTGTTGACTATGTATATATATCTGTTTTCCTTTTGAAATACATGTAAACAAGACGAGTATCCATAATATATGGACAATTAACAATGAATAATGAAATATAGGAAGGCGAATGTAAAATGGGTTTCAAATATCTGCTGCAACCAGATGACAGTAATATGATCAAACATTATTCATATCACGTTGCTATGGGGATAGACATAGCGCGGAGTATGTATCTTTTCTCGGTGAAGAAATATTTTATAAGAAAATAAACCCAAAGCCACGCACATCCATGCAGGCAATGGCTTACATTTTTAAAACAAGCACATCTTTTTCAAAACGGTCACGTATCATTTATATTAAGGTTTTTTTATTCTATGGGGAAAAATCTAGATTTAAATTGTAAGGTCTATTACATCTTGCAATACCATTAGAACAGATATTACATGTTGGTAATAATTATTTCTATATTCTATTTTAACTATTTATTTAATAGCATTACGTAATTAATCATAATGCTATGCCATTTTGTTTATGAAGTACTTAAAAAAATTAACAAAATTAATGTTTGAGGCAGAAAGATTTTTTAAAAAAACAATGCAATTGAGTAAAAAACAGTAATACTAATAATGATAATAATAATGACAATCATAATCATGATGATAGGGATAATGATGATCATGTAAAAGACTTTAAAATATTTGAAAAATAGTTAATCTAAACAACTTCATAATTTCGAAAGATCAGCGTTTTGATCACCTCATAATCTGGTGCATTACCGGAAGAAACAGATAATATTTGAACACTAAAATTTGAATAAAAGCATGTCTTATTGTGGTTTGATATCGGTTAAACATTCTTTGCATTTACTTCAATCGAAGAAAGAAAGAAAAAAAAAAAAAAAAAAAAAATCATTGATTAAAACCATTGATGAAAACAAATTGGAATCGGCACGCGAGCCTAATCATAATATGTCATGATTTAGAAGAGAAAGGGTGCAAATATTCCTTTTAACATTTACTCACTAATTTAATTACGAGAATGTCAATGGTATGATGATGAAAGCTTTGGCCTATTGGGAACCGATAAAATACCCATCGAGTATGTTTTCGTTTGCATGTCTATCTTTCCGTAGAACGATCGTGCCTAATAATATTTGAGCAATGCATTTCGGAATTTACTCTCTAAGTATGCGATGAATTAACGAAGCAATCACAAAGCGATGAGATGAAATAATAAAAGAACTCTTATCCAAAAGACATCACGTATCGATGAATGAAAATATAATAACAGACTATACGTGGTTGGATTGTAAATAACCTCTCAAAGTTTTGTTTATTTAGCGCAAGCTTCCGAATGGAACCGATATCGGAGAGAGAATTGATTATGATTAGAAAAAAGGAAAACATGATGACGTATTATATGATAATAATGGAACTAAAATGTCAACAAAATGCATTAGTATGTCTCTATATGAACCGTTCATAGTACATGAACTTCCTTGTGTGTATACCTATCTAATTTAGTAATTGGTCGTCTAATGTAATTTCGTTAATTGAATTGGATTTCTCGCAGTCTGCATGAGGTCCTCGGTTGGTATGGCGCGGGCGTACTTCTGCCAACGGAGAGCAGACGTGACTGCTACCCGGTTGTCATGGCTATGAGCTCGCTCCATAACCGATACGCTTTTGCTAGGGTGTGTTTCGGCTGCAGCGTTTGTAACCAGCCCGATTTGGTGTGTTTCTTCATCTTCTTTGAACGAATTATCGACGAAGATTTGAAAATATCTTAATCTTTTGAGATGGATTGCCTTTTACAAAGGTCACAGCGTGTAATGAGTATAAAACACACAATTAATAATGTAATAATAAGCTGTAACGCATACTTAGAAGGTAGGCGAAAATATTAAATCCTTTTAACAACACTTTTCTCTTGCTTTAACTGTCCACAAGAGACGGTATGTATGAAGACATATGCCTTTTTTCCTCAAAATGCATCTTTCCCTATATTTAATGTGGCCTTTACCCTTTCCTCGGTTCATGCAATATATCTCATTAAAAATAGCTTTCCATAAAAGTATGGCTTCCCTTTGTATTCATATTTCAATCGTTCAGAGCTTCTCTTTGTACTCTTAATGTCGACCTTTTCCTCAGTCACGCTATTGGAAAACAACATTTTAGGACGCTTTAGGTAAATTAAATACATAATCTTATATTATAATAATCTGCAGGTTTTTTCCATTCATACATACAAATTTAGTAAGTTTTAAAATGGTTGAAAAGATATAGGGACTTAGAGGTAGAGGTACTGAACGTAATCACGCTTTCGAATTGATTTTTTTTTTTAAGGAATATGATAAAATTCACGAGTATTCGTAACTGTACAAGCATGTACAAAACCGAATCAACTATGCAAAGCAGCATTAGTGGTATTCTGACATAATGGCCACGAGAACAAAACAACCCTTATACACGTAAATAATCATCAAACATCATCTACGACACCATCAATATAAGACTATTTCTACAAAATGCATTTAACATCTACGAAAACCACAAGTAAGTATAGATCGAAAAATCAAAGATGATAACAAGAATGTAAACAACAACAAAGCAATGAATCATCAAGCCTTAAAATAAATTATCATGAAATTATAGATCATACATTTTTGCTTGGAGCAGGAAACCACGCGAAAACAAAGAGCTGCAGATTAGTACGTCGTGGATTATTAAAGAGGATAACGAAGATTATGAATAAAAAAGAAACGAATTATCATAGTCATTGAAAGGTTTCACAAACGATGTTTGGGACAGATTACTGTTAAGAATTCGTTTTAAGTCTGATGGAGCAATCTACGAAAACGGGGACAAAACATAAGAAGACAAACGATTTTATTTTTCTTCTTAATGTTTTCTTGAAATACTGCACAGCATTTAGAGTCGCCAAAATGAAAGAATTTGTAGCAATGCGGCATTCGGGGGAAAATGGAGATAATTACGTGCCGGGATCGACTTGAACGGGGGCAAATTCAATTGAAGAGGAAAGGAAATCGAATTATGATGAATATAAGAATTGGCTTAGTACGGGCGTAAATCAGATCAGGCAACGCTGAAGCGCGGTTGATGCAATTACGTTCTCCCCGAACAGCTCTCTAGTTTCAAGTCCTAACCAAGTTGGTGGGGGAGAGAAATGGGGTTTTAAAATTTAAAAGAAGAAGAAAACGCGATAAAAAGATGCATGATTTGGACAAAATACGGCATCAAGAGGTGAAAATGGAGCGGAAAGAGGATGGGGAACTTGAATTCGTTCGCCCGGATAATAGCTTTACTGATGAAGCGGGTTTGAGCGGTTGTGAAGTGAATTAGTAAAGGGTTAAAGGAGGCTAGACTTTGGTGACGCGTTAAGGGTGGAGGACCAGAAAAAAAAATGAGGGGTTACGGATTCGAGCCTGATTAAAGGTTAAGAGTAAGTAATCACTGGAGGTTCACGGCTAAACGGTTTTGATTGGAAATGGAGATGACAAGTTGAAAACATCGGATGTGGATTATCGGGGGGTTCCCTCGCTATACTAATTCATTACGGCGGGTAGACATACGAGGATGTAATATTGACGAGAAAGCACAGACAATTAAGAAAATTAGTTTTTTTTCTCTCTCTCTTACTCTGTTCTTGAAATGAATCGTTGGTCGCCTGTGGCATGTTTCGCTCAATCTGGAGAGGTCCTCCGATAAACAAGTCCTGTTTCATGACACAATCTCCTCTGTTTTCTCCCGATGGTAAACTTAGCCTCTCGATTCCGCTTCGAACTTGGAAGAGATGATGGTGGTGGTGGTGGTGTGGAGACTGGATCCTAACTGCGAGAGGGGAGGCTGTATACGTCGTCTTAGCCTGAACGTAGTTGCCTGAGTGAATGAGAGGGGAGAAGGGGTTGGTAAGATGCGATCCCAGGCAGAGAGATGCAGTGGTCTCACTTTTTCCCTCTCTCTTTCTCTCTCGCTCTCTCCTTTTCTATATCTCTCTCACTCCTCGCTGTGACACGTGCGTGCGGGGGCTATCCCTGCACAGTGAGCCATTCAACCGCACGATCTTTCCGTAGCAGACAACACAGCCACGTACGGAACACGCGAGGGCTCGAAAAGTCGTCCTGCCCGCGCGAGTCAGCGACGTGCGCACGCGACCATACACATGTCATTATCACTTTGCCCGCATCCCATTGGCTAAGAGCGTGGGAGGGCGTGGTGTATTAGCCAATCAGCTGTCCAGTTTTTGCTCATGGCTTGTACTATTAGAGCTCCAATAGCACCGAGAGCTTGCTTTGCTCATTGCTCAACTGTCAATCCATATTTCCCCCCTCTCCGGACGAAACAAACAAAATGAATTACCAGAGTAATATGAAGGGACAACTAACAAAATTACTGGAAATTAGGAACGATTTGAACAGCGTTTATAAGATAACAATGCATCAATGAGACAAAATTATGGCTAGGGTGTCCCAAATCCTGTATACCTGTCTACCCTTCTCTTTTCCTTTGTTTTCCTAGGAATTATTAGCAACTAATAATTGTATCACATTCACGGTCAAGGAAATATAAATATTAATGTACCAAGTATTATCTTCCACTCACGGCGGGATGTTTTGATTTGTAAATTCTCATACATGAAATTGTTTTATTATAAACTTTTCACTTTTATTGATATGTTGTTGCTGTTGTAAAACAGAGATGTTGAATTATAGAATGATGGAAATTTAAAATTAAAAAATAAGAAATCATTTATCAAGTTTTGATCTATCATAAGAAAGAACCATGAACATGAAGGTAGGCCTTTATTCATTTTTTTATGTTTTATTAAATCTCAAAAATTCAGTAGAGAAAAAAATGCTCAAAATAGAATGTACAAACAAAAAAATAATTCAGATTTTTACTACGCTGGCTACTATTCCAAAATAGTTAAAAGTAGTTAGGCAATTGAGTAGTTATGGTTAAGTACTTCACTTAAATTACATATTAATCTTATTGGCTTATTATATTATCCAACTCTTTACCACTGTTTTGTTAATCAAAGATGATGGTTTTATTTTGAAATTTTGTTAACAATAAATTTCAAATACCCTTTGATATACATGGTTTCTTTTAAGTATACCTCCTCTGTTTGTTCGACGGTTTAAACCCTTTAACTTGTTTTAAAATCCAACTATTCTGCTACCATTCCGCACACTCATATTAGTAATAATCGAATATATATACATATATAGTAATTCCTTAATAGTAAATTCTAACTTTGAATTGATTTCAAGCTTTATTGGAATAGGGATAGCAAAATCAACCGACCCAGAATCGTAGTGACGTCAGACAAGTAATGTAAATGCGATATTGTCTACGATATGATGCTAATTCGGCTTTCAGCTTAAGTAGAAGGCTTAAATGCACAATAATTACGGTTGTTAGTAGTCGTTTCATTATTTAAGAGCCTAAATCGCGAAAACGATGTTTGTTTACATTTCATAACAAATACAATTCCAATTTCTTCAAAAGTCGGATTACAGGAGGATCGTATAGTGTGCACTGGGCATAATACGCATTTCACATTTAAATTGTCGTAGATAATAATCATAGTCATAGACTTCTGAATAGGAAGTTTACACTGTCATTATAATAGCTATCGACTAAAATGACACGAAATGAATAACAATAGGTACAAAATACAAGGAAGAGGCGGCTGCTCCACCGCCCCAACCAATTTTTGAACGAAACTTATAACTAAAATCGCTATATACGCTATGCTACATTGGAACTGGGGATAGTGTACGTTAGTGATTTTCAAACATAAATGTTTGCCCCCCCCCCCCCCGAAATCTTCGATCCATATGTAGATTATGATATTTGGAGCTAACAAGAAAGATCTACCCACACAGTTGAGTTAATTTAGATTTGACTATCTACAGTACTTCCAAATTATTCTACCCAATAATTACAAACGCTACAATCTAGAGTCTGCCCAAATTTGTTCCTGTTTTGGTGGGAAACAGAGTAAAAAAGGAGGAAAATCCAAAGTAAACGATATACAATGATCATGGAGGTAATGCAGAAAACTATAATTAAGACAGTCAGACAAGAAAACATTAAGCATGTTAAGATGAGGAAAACCATTAAGACGCCGTAAGAAGCGAGATGATAACAAAAAGAGGGGGTGCATGGTGATACCAGAAAGATGTGGGTGTATAGAGGGTCGATGTTCCGCTGGGGTTAAACAGGCAAAGGTGTAAATTGATGGAGCACTGATTAAACTGTCAAAATCCGGACAGCCACCTTTGCGGAGCTGTCGCCTTCATCAATGTTTATTAGCAAGGCGCACGCATGCACTGCGGATGATGCGGATGATACACAGGCCAAGCTAGGCTAAGACGTAATCATGACTTCTTCGGTCGTACCAACTCCTTGGTCGTACTGTCCAATTTACGCTCGCGTGCGCGTGAGTTATTGAATACCAAGCCCGCAATGATTGCCGCGAATGAGTTGTCGTGTAACTATATTCATCGCTTTGCATCCCCTTTTTTGCGATGTTACTTTCGTATTCATTTCACTATCTCTCTTCCTTCATTATCAATGCACACTATACCACTTTGTATTGTCGTTAAAAATTAAGTCTAGGTAATTTGCACTTCGATTTTCTCTTTCTTTCTTCAAATTTCTCGAGTTTTTGATCTGCATTGTAATCTAACTGGTATGTAGAACCCACTATAATAAGGGAAAGTATTAATAGGAAAAGTATAACCCAAAATGTTGTTTTAAATAATGAAAATGTAATTGAATATCTTCCTTTCTCTTTCTCTGTTTCAGTCATCCACTTCCTTTTTATACTGAAACACACCATTGCACTTGTAGTGGTCATTTAACTTGAAACAGGAAAAAACGATTAAACAAAGGAACTGCGAATTAGAACATCGTTTGCTACCAAAGAAGATTTTAAAAAACGGGGAAAGAGACAGTTTATCATTACCATTAAAGGCTATCACATAGGTTGTTTGATATAGGTTAGTGTTAGAGCAAAATAAGACAATCCGTTTTGAGCCTGATGAAGAAGGAATCAAAGAAAATATGGGACTAAACGTAAGAAAACAAAATGACTGAAGCCGAAATTAGTATTGAAAGCAAAATTATTATGAGGATGATAAAGAAGATGAGACAGAGGAAAAAAAAGCAGCTGATGCATTATTATAATCCAGAGCCCCGTCTTATTAAACAGTCTGTTACGATTGATATCAACCGCAACTATGTACATAAGAGATAGGGGACTGCAAACTTGCGATTGATTTGGACCGATCGCAACTCTCGCAACTCAACTATAAGACGAACCTAAGTTATAGGTAGATGTAGCAGAAAATTGTAATAGATATCTAAGTATCAGTCTCAGTAGAAATAAGTGTAAATTATTAACATTATAATCCAACATTGGAAATCAGGGGGGCGTTCCACAAAACTTGTCATCAGTGACAAATGACAGTTTTTGTTATAAGCTACTGAAATCCTTGCTTCTGATTGGTTATCGGCAGATTTGTCACTGATTTTTGTCATTTTCATTGAAAAAAGGGTTTGCGAAACGGGTCCCAGGGCACATTATCATTTTGCAAGATGGCGCCGCCTCATGGATTCTACTCTAACCACGTGACTCATGTTGATTATGTCATCGGGCCTAAATGGAGCAAACACAGCCGTAACGTCGACAGACAAAAACTTTGATTAAAAAACAAAAAATGCTTTCCCGCCCAGGAGCTGAGGGTTTGGTCGTCTGCTCACGTTTATCCTCTTGGCGTATTTTGGTTCAAGTGACTTGACAGCACGAGATTCTAGCCAAGAAAACAAGTTTGAAATTTAAATTTCCTCTGCTTTTTCTTCAAAATTCTTCATTGGACTGTTGGGAGAATTAGTAAATTTTGCAGTTGATAATGGTAGCATGGTGATGGCGGTGGTGGTGTTTGGGTAGTATTAGTAGAAGTACTTCGTTGTTGTTGTTGTTGTTGTTACTGTCGCCGTCTTATTTGTCGCCATCGTAATAGTAGTAGTAGTAGTAGAAGTAGTAGATGTAATTTTACTAGTGCTGGTAGTATAGTAGGAGCAGTCGTCGTCGTAGAAGTAGTAGTTATAGCAGTTGTATTAGTAGTAGCAGTTTTAGTTATATTTTACTGGTGGGGGTAGTAGTAGTATTAGTAGTAGTAGTAGTAGTAGCAGCAGCAGCAGCAGCAGCAGCAGCAGTAGTAGTAGTAGTAGTAGTAGTAGTAGTAGTAGTAGTAGTAGTGGTAGTAGTAGTAGTAGTAGTAAAAGTAGTGGGGTAGTAGTAGTAGTAGTAGTAGTAGTAGTAGTAGTAGTAGTAGTAGTAGTAGTAAAGTAATAGTAGATTACCAGTTCTACTACCAATACTAATGCTTCTACTCTTACTTCTTCTTGTTCTCCTTATTCTCCTTTTACTTATATTTCTTCTTCTTCTTCTTCTTCTCCTTCTTCTTCTTCTTCTTCTTCTGCTTCTTCTGCTTCTTCTCCTTCTTCTTCTTCTTCTTCTTCTTCATCATCATCTTCTTCTTCTTCTTCCTTTTCTACAATATGTAGAATCAGCAAAACATGAAGGAAAAAATACAAAAATGATGACATATAAAACAAAATGTCAGAACTAGATTTACTTTTGTGAAGTACGTAAATGCCCAACAAAACAAAACATGTTGACCTTTTGTTGTAAGGTAATGCTATAGTCATTCTACAGTATTAAGGGAAAAATTCAGTAATTAAGGCCTAGGCAGCCAAACTATGGCTGTTCCGTGACGTAAATGATATACATGTATACTTCATTGATCAACGATTGGGCATCTGCTTTTAGAAAAAGAGAATAACAAAATAACAGGGAAATGAAAAATACATCAAGTTAGACAAACTAATCTCTTAATTGCAGGTCTGTAAGATTAACGCATTCATTATTTAGACCATAAAGTTCCAACGTCAAAAGTTAATTAGCTTTAAGCGGAGGTTGAATCTTGATTACTGAACGGCAATTCCACCTCTCTAATGCCTCAGTCACACCAAGTAAACCGACACCACAACGACAAACGACCGAACCAACAATTACATTACCACGAATGACCAAAATTATCTCGCTTTGGATTCGGCGTGGAGTCGGTTCTACGGTGTGACTGGATTGTATTAGTAATGCATTGGTAACGAAATGCACGCCATTCAACTCAATGCAAAATAGGTGTAACAATAATTACGCTGATTAATTCGACCTGGGGTAACAAGTCGCCGATGCTTATTATATGGCAATGAATTGTGCCACACAATGGCTGTAAATGGTGCATTAGCTGTGAATGAAGTGAAAATGGCGGTCGTGATGTAAAACGTATTGTTTCGTCAAGGCCTTTCATTAGTCGCGAATACGCCTTGAAAAGGAAAATTCATGTCGATTTTGTAATCACGTAAACGGAAGGATTTATAGTAAAAAGGCGACACAACTTCAGTTACATCAAAAGAAGGAGGAAAAAAAGAAGGGAGAAAAAGCACCACACTTTCTACATTTATAAGTATAATAAGTCAAATGTGTAAGACAGGAGCAATTTTAAATATCAAACATGGCACTATCGGAATTTCAAAAATATTTTGTCTATTTCAGTATTTCCTAAAGGAAAAATCATATATTTCAGGAAATTAAATCATCCAAGACTGGCAGAGAAAGCATATGGAATATTGAAATTCACATTTTCTTCAATATGCCATTGGGTAGTGTTGGTCTCATTTTATCACATTTAGAAAGCAATGCAAAGGTAATCTTTTTTTTTGTAATGAAATAAGGAAAGAAAGAAAAGATTGATGAAGTACACGTCATTTTCTTTCTTCTTTAAAATAGCTAAGCTAAATTTTGCAAATACATTGCATTACATAGAGCATGTGTCACATCGACTTAAATATCCACTGAAAGAAAATACAGCTGAGATGAGCATTTCTCTCTCTCTCTCTCTCTCTTAATCTCCCTCTTCCTCCCTCCCTACTTCAACATTAAAAATGTAAAGAATGTGCGTGCATCTCATCACATGGGGCTAGAGTCATGACATTGTGCCGAAGATTGACTTTAATAGCCAGGATTTATCCTACAAACTCGTTCAAAATCAACATTCTCCGTTCTCCCTCTTTCCTCGTCTATAGTCCAAAATGTCGCCATTTCACAGGCTTTCTTGAAGGCGAGCTCCGAAGAATTATAAAACAGGTGTCAACCGCATATTTCAGAGAAACGGATAAATGGACGAAAAATCGGGGGCCATCACGTTTGGAAGATTTGCAAACAGAAAAGAGCACGCATTGCGTGATGGCAGACAATCGCTTTGCCCGCCAAACCAGCTAGACTTCCTCGCGTCAAACAGATGCGTACCCGGGAAGGAGAGTCAGGGAGAGAGGAGGCGAGATGGAGAAAGAAAAGAGATATATTGACACATCTTAATGATGAGTTTGTGTGACTCCGCATTTCACACGTCGAGAATATTCCCCCCTTTTTTTTCCAGTGACACTCACTTACGACCAAAATGTGTGAAAACGAGGAAAAAGAGGGAAAAAGAAAAGTGTAAATTAGAGATTTGCTTTGCTGTGTATACATTGCAGGAGGGTTTGTCCAGCGTAGCACTGCGGTGAGGAGAGATGACAGGCGGCGTCCAGCCCGACGGGGCGGGCGAAAGGACGAGCCGAGTGCCCGCTGACCGCTGCTGTTTTGTTATAAAGACTTGCGTCAACATTGGGTACGCGGTCACAGCAATAAGATTTAGAGATCTGAGAATAAACATTTTGAATTCAACAATTGAGATGGTGGTACCTCATTGCAGGAAGAACGACTGTCAAGTATAGTTGGATATAAAGAGTTGAGGAAACATTTAGATAAGGGATTACGTTATGGATACGTTGTGGCCACGAATCTCATCATCCATTTGTTATTAAAACGCTCTGTTTGCGGTGTACTTTTACAGGCAGCTTGTTCCATCCCCATTACGCAGTTGTTAGGGCTGATGCACTTGTATTTGATTTTCGACTTTTCCGATATGGCCCTTAATTTCACACTTGCACATTAAATAAAATATGTTTGTCCAAAACTTCTGCCCCTCTCTATCTCCCGCCCTATATTGAGCCCCCACACCCTCCCTCCCTCTCTCTCTCTCTCTCTTTATCTCTATCTTCCTACGCACACGCACACATTCTCTCTCTCTCTCCCTCCCTCCCTCAGGCGCACACATAGACATAATTATCTCTCTTTGTAGACTTTACGAAAGAAAGAAAAAAATACAAGAGTTTTACGTAGAAAAGGGTTTTTATACTTCCATATTCGTCTAACCTCCAGATATTGTTGTTTCTGTCATCCCAGAGACCTTTTATCTTATGTAGTTAAAAGAGATGGGATATAATCATGTGCTGGCCGGGTGCGTAGTCCCAGCCTGTATAAAAATGTTTGTTCAGTCAATAAATAAGTTTATGTAGTGCTGTATACATTGAGATACATGCAGTCACAACAAATCAAGAGAGGCAGCTAAAGACTGGTACATGAATTAAAAATATGAACATAGAGAGGGAGAGACAGATCGAGACAGACATACAGAGAGAGAGAGAGAGAGAGACGGTGAGAGACTTTGATTTAGAAAAATACCAAGAGTAATACATTATAGCAGACAAAGTGAGAACGATCACACAGAGTGAGGGAGTGAGAAACAGAGAGAGAGAGAGAAAAAAAAAGAGAGACAGACAGATCTCGGAGAGGATTTAAAGCCGTCGGTCCCCTGCCATTTTGCTCACTTACAAGCAGAGACCAATGTCTTTTTAGCAATCAGGTAAACAAAATATTTAAAAAAACAGACAGACGAAGAGACAGGAAATGTGCATTTCGACCACAGAAGCTCCGACTGCAATGACGTCATTGTTACTACGGATAACGACCTAATAGAGATGGCGCCTCGTTAAAGGCGCCACTGGTATTCCGGCACGGAAAACAAAATATGTACAAAACAGTGATCCGGAGGTATCAAAATGGCTAACTACACAGGAAGAGATGGATATTTAACGCCTGAAACTTCAAAACAGCAGCGTGTTCATGATGTGTAGCCTACATGTATGCAGGGATATGGCTCAGCGGTGGGACAGTGGTCTCGTAAACCGAGAGGTCCACGGTTCGAAACCAAGTCGATGCACCATAATAGTGTCGTTTGGTAAGGCATCAATTCTTATTACCGAATCCCTCGGAGGTGTTTTCAAGGCTGTCGGTCCCCGATTGATAATTATACAAGCATACAAAATTATAATATGTACATGTACATTACATGTGTGCGTGTGCAGATATGTTTGTACAGTGAAACCCGTATACAGTTGTAAAGTCAACTGAAGAGAGAAAAGAAAAGTGTTTTTTAGCGGGAATGAGGTCTTTTTCTACAGGTTTCTTTAATACAAGTTTTAACGGTAAACTCTGCTCTAGGGAAACAAAATATGCGGTCTCTATAAGTTGTCTTTCTATACAGGTTGTCACTACAAAGCAAGTTTGACTTTATATACTATATATACAGTCAAATCTGTCTATAGCGACCACCCACGGGAAACACAAAGAGCGGCCTGTGTAGACAGGTGGTTTTTGTAGACCGGTTCCTTTAGTACATGATTCAATTAGAAACCATTTTCAATGGAAACAAAAAATGTGGCCTTTGTAGACAGGTGGTCACTAAAGCAGGTTTGAATGTACTACATGTGTGTGTGCGTGTGTGTGCGTGTGTGTGCATATATTTTTTAATTTGTATCTTTATAATATATATATATATATATATATATGTATATACATATAATTATGATAAAACAGCTTGCATGTGAAAGATTACGAAAAGGAAAAGGAAATGATAAAGGAGACAGGGCGAGGGCGATCTAGATTTTCTGAGAATGTGAAATGTCACTCACACTATGGAATTAAATATAGTGGGATTATAATCAGATTGCAAAGGTCGTGGAATAGAAAAACAAAGGTTAATGGGCATGACATTAACAAACAAATAGAAAATAATGAAATTAAAGGGTAGGCAAAAGAAAAAAAACGAAACAATATGCGACAAATTAACAAGAAATAGAGCGAATTTGAATAAATAAAGAGAAACTAGAACAAATAAAAACGATTTAAAATACAGAAAAAATAGAATTAAATAAAGAATAGAAAATGAATGGAAAAGGAGACAATACAAAAACAAAAACAAAAAATGAAATAGTGTGCAATTTAAGACAGGAAACATAGAGTATAGAAGAAATTAAGAGACAGTAGGCAGGACAAAGGTAAAAATTGACCAAGTCTAAGTAATAATTGGGCAAGAATAGATATGAAATAGCGATTGAGACAACGTGTCAGTTTGCACGATTGACAGTGCGTATCATCTCCCTCTTCACGCCAACCGCGTCAAACAAAGATAAATGAGCTGATTAGCTCTTAAAATGATTATCTTTATACCATCAACAGTCCCGACTTCCCCTCAAACCTATATACAGCGACAATTACCCTTGAAAAACGTTACGAGGGCTGGAGGTGTATATTTTGACGCGCTTCGTTCCAGAGAAGTGACAACGGTAGGGCCCATCATCATATATCGTGGCCCGTTCACCTCTTCAAAGATCCTTGATTTGCGTCCGTAATTAATTACTCGATGATTGGAAGTTCAATACGTCCCCTCTTGATGGGGGTCTATTTGCACTTCTCTGGCCCCTTCATCCGAACAATTTCTGCCTCTTCACTCGCTGTAGGACCTGCACTTGAGGAGGATTTTTTTTTTTTTTTTTTTTTTTGGAAGCCAAGTGAGGGAGCGCGCGCGCGCGCGATTGGGCGGGCTCGAGTTGACAGGAGCGAGAGGGCGAAAGAAGATGGCTATACATACTGGTTGGGTGACATACGGTACTGTTTGCGGTGCTTAAACTTTGTTTTGCCTCCTCTTTCGCGAGGACCGCAAAGTATACATGTTCGGTATCATTGAGTGAGCGAGGGAGAGTGGAGAAATTAGGATGGATGACAGGGAAAGGTGGAGAAAGAAGAGCATAGGGAGAGAGGGAGAGAGAGAGAGAGAGAGAGAGAGAGAGAGAGAGCGAGAGCGAGAGAAAGATTGGTACTCACTTAAAGAAATAAGGGTGCAATTTGGTGCACATTTGCATCCACCTATACGCATATTTGGCATTGTGCTATTGTAGCAGAGTTGTACCTTTATTTCTTAGTGTCTAGAGTAACCAAAAAGTGAGGATGACGCGAATATCATCATGTCTAGAATTTAGGGAAACCTAGAAATTGTTGGAAACTTACATACACTCAGCAAAAACAAAAGCCATTCTGAAATAACCACACGAATGCTTGCAAAGAAAAGCAGTTGAACTGAGATTAAAATGATAAAGATTGCAGTCCAGTCTTCACGTTGACAGAGGGTTTGCTATTATATTTGTTTGTTATTCATCACAAGAATATTAACGATTACAGACATACTATAAACCTTTTCATCGTGCAGTCATCAAAGTAAGTGGCAAGCTTGAACAGTAACCAAACACGGACAATATAAACGGTAGCTAACATGCTAACGGAACAAACCGCGACATTATTTATTCTACAATAATAATAATTATTATTATTTTACAAAAAAGTTTTAAAGACCGTCACCACTACTGGGCAAGAAGGGATTAGACCACACAGAGAGCCATCGAGGTCACTGTGACAGGTGGCTATCTCATTAACTCAGCTCTCATTTAACATAAGAAAAAGAGGATCATGGGGGACCAACAGGCACCGATTGGGGAAGTTTTCTATATAGAGGGAGCAAGTAGCTACAAGTAGGACAGTGTGCCTTTAATTAAAAGAAAAACACAAAATCAAAATCGATAATAATTTTTGATATGAAAATGAAATGTATAGCAGGAAATGATTACGAAATACACGGATGGCCCATGAAGAGGGGAGAGTAGTGATGGAGAGTGAGGGAAACTAGATGCAGAAGGGGAAAAGGATAACAAGAGCATGGGAGAAAATAAAGGAACACACAGGAGTCATTGAGAGAGAGATATATATATATATAGAGAGAGAGAGAGAGAGAGAGAGATAGAGAGAGAGGGGGAGAGAGTAGAGAGAGACATCGGGGGTATGGGGTTGAGGGGAGAAAGAGAGAGAGTGTGTGAGTGTGTGTGCACGCGCGCGCGCGCGTGTAATTATAGAGAGAGAGAGAGATAAGAGAGAGGGAGAGTGAGCGCGAGATCTATATGTAATATGTGTGTGTGTTAGAGGAAGAAAGAGAGAGAGAGAGGAGAAAACTAAGGTAAGTGCGGAGAGTGAAAAAGAGAGAAGAGCAGGTCAAGTCATAAGAAATTCTGATTTGGACAAAAAATGAAACTGTTCAGCCTAACTTTCACCTTAACCTTGTCTTAAAACCAACCACTATTGTCAAAGATATTTACCCGAGTGCTCTTTCCTCTGCCCTGCGCGGCCTGTGCTACAAACACTTGCTATTTTAGCATCTTCCCCATCACACACCGTTTTTAAAGAGATGAATAAATTCTGGGAAGGTGAAAATGTTTTGGGGTAATTTTTTTTTTTTTATTGTAGTGTGGGAGAATTTCAACGAAATAGTGTCCCCTGAAAGCGATGACTCTTCACATGCCGTCATATTCGATATAATTATGACAAGTAATCGTTTAAAGTTGTGGACAACACTTTCATGCCACATGTTTGTGTAGTCCCATATACACATTTCTGTGTTCAGTTCACGAGACTTTTAAAAATACTCGGCCAATTTCTTATCATTTTTAAGATTCCAAAACCTTACAGTATTCACCAATACTTACCTGCTACATGGTCAACCATTTAATAAACCCTTACGTCAAAATCAAATCACATGTCGAACAAAACTCAAATTTAGCTTTAAACCACCAGTTACAAATAGCATGCCAGAAATTGAACCAAAAAGTGAAGCGGGAAAGAGTTCTTTTTGTCCGATACAATTCAGGAAAGTCAACAACCCTTCGGCAAACACTCCCGAATGGAACATTTATTTTGGAACTATTCACCTTAAACACACAGCCCTTAATGGGCCGGGAAAATGCCCAGAAAGTGCAGAGGCCAACCGGTTATGAAATTGTTACAATATCGAGAGGTCTTTTTTACGACCTCATGGGAGGGCTGTTCCGCAAAAGCCAGCCTACCGTGCATTCTAAACTTTGTGGATATTTTACCAGTATGGACCAAGAATACTGACTAATGCCTAGGTCACATATAAACCGGGCCCCGTACGATTTTCTCTACCCGGCGGCTTGCCGTGGATTAAGAGACCGTACGGGAACCTTCCGATTTTCTTTTCTACGGCATGTGTGGTCACATATTCTGCGGCGCCCGTAGGATCTTTACGGTAGCCGGCCGGACACCGGCCGAAAATTCCCAAAATGTCTGTTTTTACTCGCCGTACGGGCCCCGGAGTGTATATGTGAAAGCCCCATTACGGGCCCATATACACACTGACATACACGCACACAATCATGCACATTAGATTTATTATATATTAAGAGCAACGTGAACTATCGCATTCTGTACAACGTACACAGATTACAAAAAAAAACATTGCATTGTTTTCAATTTGTTATAACATTAATCAACTATTAAAGCAGTCCACCAATCAACCTATCTACCAAAGTGATATTTGAATCATACGATGGTGTTTCAAGTATGGTTAGGTTTAAATGTCATATTTTGGTATAGTTATTTAAATTCAAAGGTTAAAGTTAGAAATTTGGTTTGTGTATAAACATTTGTATATTTAACACGAGGCCAATAAAGAAAGCATTTATTATATATCTTGATATATATAATACATGACTTGTGTGCGTGTGTTTGATTGGTGGTGTGTGTGTTTGCGTGTGCGCGCGCATGTTCATGAGATGTAAATCACTTTATCTACTGTATCGCAACTCTTTATAAGACAGGGGCCTGGACTATTATACTATATCAAAATAAATACCGTTTGGGACAATTTTCACAGGACTTATATCCCGGAAAATTACGCTTGAAAAAAAGATGACCACAATCAACCCCATCTGAAAACCAGTATGGAGGATTTCATATAGGGTTGGTTATCTAGTGGGGAGTTGTCAAAGGTGTAATTTTCATGTTCTGTATAAATTTCGACGATGCTGCATCTGATAGAGTATCTTGAACAAGAACAATTCAGAATATGAAACGACCCTTAAATAATTAATACTACTTTGAGCCTTCGTCAGAGGCTGTACTTGTCTGTAAGTCTATTATACTATTTCAGCATTATGATATTGATGAATTTGTTGTTACAATTGGCATTATAGAAAGGAATGAATAACTGCTACGGTAACTGCCCACGAAATAGGTGAGGCATGTATTGCTATTGGCGATAGAAAATGACAAGAATATAAAGAGATCATCTGTACTTAATGTATTATTATGCCATTTATTTGCGTTAATGCGTCACCTCTTTTCTAGATCTAATTACTTCCTTCTTTGTTTCAGTCCACTTTTTATTTGATGGGGCGCGATGGCTCAGTGGTAGAGCGGTGGTCTCGTAACCGGGAGATCCCTGGATCAAAACCGCATTACCAAGTCCTTCGGTGAGGACTGAAAGCCGTCGGTCCCCTGGTCACTTTCTTACGAGGATATACACATGCTTTCCTGGCAGTCAGGTAAAAACAATCATGAATCATCATCGTCAAACATATTCAAATATTTCGATGTAAAATCGGCGATTAAGCCAAGAATGGAGGTGCATTTTTTCAATCACTTCTCGATGAAGTATAGCACAGTTTTATTGATTTTACTTTTAATCGGCACATAATGGAGTAACCGTGTAAAATCACCACTAGCAAGGGTGCTGTTCGAAAGAGAAAAAAAAGGAGCAAATACTGTCATTTATGATGTTCTTATTCATTTGTAGTACCCATTCAGTTCATTCCTCAGAAAATGGTAATTTCAGGTACAGTAACGAAGGTATGTACTGTACAACCAAGGCCGATCTTAGTACAAAATAATCATTGTCTTGTTGCTTAAAATGATAAGCCTATCCTTCACGCCCTTCTTCTCCTAGACTGAATTTCTTACTTTTATTGTGTAAGCCATTCAGACTTCTTATAACATCCTTCCTGTCCCTTCTCAACTGTATTGTACAAACAGAGTACAGATGCGATGATTTACAGCAGGCAAATATGCACACTATTTCCAGCTTTTTCTAAACTAAGAATTAGAAAGAAAACAGACGTATCAAGAGGTGTCACAAATCACACTTCGCCATTATTGTTCTAACATCCACCGTACACGAGATAATGTTGAACAAAAATTCCCCCGAGATTTTAATTCAATAAGCCAAAGCTTGGCAGACGACCCAAATTTACGCGCGAAAAATACTCAGACATAAATTATTTTTGCCTCGTAGACGCAAAGCACGGAGAAAACCCGGTCAAAATCGAGTAGCTTGCTTACATACAGGCGTGTATATTTGCTTTGTTGAAATGTATCTCCTGTTGAAACCTTTGGTCAACATTTGAAATGTGTGGTCTGAATTTTTGAGCGTTGATTCAAGAGATTTATTGGAAGAATCTGAGACGGAAAACCTCTTTTTTTTTTGCAAGAACTGAAATCATGGTTGAATGCGATGCCGCGGCTAGTTATACGAAGCGGGATTGCGATATGCGTTTTAGCCGGGTCCACGGGGGACGGAGGCCAGATGGAAGGTGTTGTGTCCGAGTGGTCTTAAATTGACAGTACAAACAGATTTTAACCATGGGCCAACAGAGGTTAAGTGACGATGAAGAAAAGCTGAGTAAAAATCCACTCGGATGTCGTCCGGTCCCGACTTGACTTCGGCATTGGAGCAATTTAACCTCAAAAGGAAAAAGAAAAGACGCCCATTGTTGAATGTGTTTCTGCACAAACGCTTGGCTCCTAATGCATACAAGCAATCAGAGGAGATATTTGAAGTGGGTAATTACACATTTCTGATCTGAAATCGCTACGATGACAGTATGGGGCTTGAAAGCATCTCTTTCCGTTTATTTTTCAATTTTCACAGAGTAATCCGACACATCTGTAAAGGGGAGACTCTTCTTTCTGTCTCTCTCTCCCTGTCTTTCCTTTTCTCTAGTTGCTTGCCAAGCTTGCTACTACCCTCTTTTCTAATCTTCATGAATGTATTCCACGTGGCTCCTTCAAGTTTATGTCTCTCTCCATTGCGATTGGTTACAGCTTAGCATCGACTGTTTTATTTGCTACCATTCTATTCTTATTTTCCTATTCATCTATTTTTCTCTTTGTTTTGCTGCTGCGTATTGATGAAAATAAATATTCAAAATTATATCGCCAACACTTTCAAGAAATCAACCCAATAATCTGTTTTTATTGCTCATAGATATCAAATCTGGACTTTGTAACCTTGCTACCATTCTATTCTTATTCTCTTATTCATCTATTTTTTTTTTTTTTTTTTGCTGCTGCGTATTGATATAAATAAATATTCAAAAGCACATCGCCAACTTACTTTCAAGAAATTAACCCAATAATCTGTTTTCATTGCCCATGGATATCAAGTTTGGGTTATGTAACCATAGTAAAACGTCACTGTTACGTTCGCACATGTCAAATGATTGTGGATTGACAAAGTAATCCAAAGTACCTAAGGTTGATTTTGCGAAAGCCTTTGCGATCCTGATAATAACCATCAAATAAGAGAAAGGAGCTTTAGAAGGTGAAAAAAGACTTTTGTATAATCCCTAGAGGAGATGAATATTTTCTTCTCAATTATGTGCAGAGAGAAAGGTATCATTATGCATGTTGTGAATCACTTTGCAAACGAAAATTTTAAGATATCAAGTCAAACTGCACCTTTTGAGTTAAACTGATCTCAAAGTAGGATGGTCTCTACAATTTTTCCCGAAAGTTGAAATTTAAAAAAAAAAGTCATCTAAGATTGCCTTGGACACTTTAAGTGCTACACACATGATATCAAGGAGGCAATATGAATAGCCTTGCATAGAAATGTGCGAAAATGAATATGACATTAATTTTTACACAATCTCGATTACATTTCTGAAGCGTGACAAGGGGGTTTGCATTTCCCTTAAATTGCTTTTTTGAAAGCCTGTGTGACCGTGTTCAAATTATCCTTACAATTTGCATTGCCGTTTGAAATTGATAGTTTGATTTCCTGGAAATCATGATAAAGAAAATCAAAGTATACAAACGAGATCTAGTTTCGATATGCCCACATAATTATATGGAGCAAAGAAATTTATTGATCCATGAAGGGATTAGTCGATCTCTCTCTCTCGATCTCTCTCTCTCTCTCTCCCTCTCTTCCCTTTCCACGCACGGTTAAGAAGACCAAAATATCTAATTGATTATAGTATATTTGTAAAACGCTTAGAGACATTTGTGATAAGTGCTATATAAAAGTTAAATATTATTATTATTATCATAGAAAAGTGTCGCTATACCACTCGTATGTGGTACGGATTAAACAACATTTCAGAAGAAATTTTTTAAAAATCAAGTACAAGATCTTTCTGTAACCATGCAATGAGGTACGCCGATTAAGCCGCACTAAAAAGACGCCACTTTTTACGTTAATGTTGCCTAGAATCTACCGTAGATCTTAAAGTCGTGAGAGATAATACGTACTTTAAAGGGATCGTTTAACAATGTTAAATCTGAGATACACGGCCCTACGTGTTATCAGTGTCTGTGATATGGTGTAATATTGAAGCCCTAAAAAAATTGCTCTTCAAAATGATCAAAAAGTGCCTCAAAAATGTAAAAATCTTTGAGTGACCGGTTTTACCATACTCGTTTACCCCAATAGACTGTAGTGTTATGAAAACCGTCAGGCGAACGGTTTTCAAAATTTGTAATCCAATCATAAATATCTTGATAATCAGACAGGCGATCGGCTTGTAAAATTCATGGGGTTCCTAACTGACCTAAAGGTTTATAATTATCATTGCATCATGAGCTAAATCCAGAATTTTGTTTCAGAATCTGAGACAAAGTTACCGGATCCCTTTAAGTAGTCCTATTATGTAAGACTTACTCGTTTCTCGCAATATGGGCTTGCATCACGTAAATCCAATGGTGGCGACGTCTACCGACCTCATAAAGGAGACTTCAGTACTTGCTGAGGAACTGAATTACAAAACAGCACACCAGTTGACAGTAAGATGGAGTTTGCTCATAGACGAAAAAGAAATAGCCTGATCAAAAGTTAAATCTACCAAAAAAAGTGGTAATCACAAGACAGCAGATATATATTCAGTTACGGCAAAAAAGCAGGCTTCGTCAGAAATTCAGTGGCAAACGGAGAAAGATTGTGCCCTTTTCCTTGATTGTCTAATCTTCGACAATAACTGCGTCGTAATAGTCCCATAGCCTTTAAACGATGATAGTTGTACCGATGGTTATCTCATAAAGTTTGGCATAACAATGAAGTAAGCGGTCTTATTAAATAAAGGTATTGAGCACTCTTCTATTACTTGTGCGATGTCGAGTTGAACTTTCTCCTTTGTCATCAATCATCAAAAGAGAATTGGTTCCAGAGTAAAAATTCAAGCATCATTTGCACCAGAAAACCAACTCCACGTCCTAACCAAACATGTCGGGTATTTGGTGACATTTCTCTAGTCTATAGTCTAGTTCCAGCCCAAAACTAATTTTCGATTCCGTAGGAGAGGGCCTTTTGAATTATTTCAAAGGCCTATTTTGTACCACCATTATGATTATTAGACCTATAACAACATTGTCAAACGTAGGCTAATGCCCCTATTATTTCTAAATAACGTTCTGCCCAAATTCCGATGAATTCACATATTTAGCCCGGAAATGGAATAACATTTTATAATTACGTCTTGATATCAGAAAAGTATATACGATGTTAACCACTGCAGCAGTTGGTGCCCTGCTGAGACCTCATTATTCTGTTTATGTTTCCCATAATCCCCGCGCAGTCGAGAGGAGGGCGTGTGGTGATGCATCGATTGGATTTATGCGAATCCGATACGCAATCGATCACAGTACTTATCATGCTTATCGTCTGCTGGCTCGTAGCGCGTCATGAAAGTTGACAGGTCTTTGCGCGGTAAAACGAGTCGATGTGATGTCGGTGGAAAAAAACAATACGAGTTGATTACGGGATAGAAAGCAATGCTCTGCAGGGCTAACGCCGACGGCGGCGTGGATGACAACAGAACAGCATGTCGACGGGTAAAGAATGGCTGCAATAAACAATGCGAAGGCGGTATTTTGTAATATTATTGAAGGTATTTTTCATCAGTCTTTGGTATACAAATATCCAAACGCAATCAGTAAATCATTGATAATGTCCAAAAGAGGAAAGGAATTAAATATTGAAGAAAAGGGAGGAAGTCCATAAAGATAATAATGATGATAATACTAATATGAGGCTTTTGACAAAGGGTAAGGGGGAGGGATTAATTTTTAGAAAATGACAAATAAAAAAAGGCGTTTGGCTAAAAACTTGTTTGAGCTTTCAGGTAACGAAAACTTTTGTAGTGAGAAAATATTGGAACACATTTATTGTGGTCTCACTCTCATGTCAGTTTGTGCATATCGAAAGATCTATATGGTGAATGCATAGGAAGAGAAGGGACAGAATTGTGATGATAATGATAATGATGAGGAATAATGATTAGGAGAGTTAGGAGGATGACGATGGCGATGATGATGTTGAAAAATTAATGATGTAAATGACATATTAAATTCTATAGTAATGACGCTGATGATGATGATGATGGCGATGATGATGATGATGATGATGCAAATTAGCAACGTGAACCTTTCCACTTCACAATTTTAGGATTAGAGAGCACAAGCTATCAGAGTGTATAAGCGAAAAACTATTTGCAGGATCGGAAACGAGAAACAAAATTTAATTTCGCTGGTCCAAGGCACCACGGACATTTGGCGATCCAACCTGTTAAACAAGGCGGTGATGATGAGATAGACGGTGAGTCAGCGCACAGATCAAAATATTACAAGTTGATGACACAGTGGTATGCGCCGCCTTATCCCATATTTTTACCGTAAATTCTCACAAAATCCCACCGCGGAAAAGTATTTCAAGTCCAACCCTCCGAAATTGACTTCTGAAGGTAGAAAACGGTTGCAGGACAGGACGCGTCATCATAAAATATTATGAGGAGTCTATAGCAGTCACGGTTTTAAAAGGATTGGGGTGTCATGTGTTCCTTTTTTTTAACAAGAAAAGTCGAATTTTCGGCGTTAATTTGATGGGATGACGGGTCAAATCTTTGGAGATATCTTATACCGGAGGCAGAAAGATCTCCAACACGTGACGAGTACCTCAAAAATCCCACTCCTCATCTCTCTCTCTCTCTCTTTCTCTCTCGTTCTCTCTCTTTCTATCTTTCTGTGTGTGTGTGTGTGTGTGTGTGTGTGTGTGTCTCTCTCTCTGTCTATCTCTCTCTTTTGTTCTCTCTCAAGTCACTGTCTGTATGAAATTCTCACTTCGGTTTTCCTTTTGCAGTTGATCGACACACGTTTTCTATTCCCAACATAATACAGTCATATCGCAGGTATAACTGCTGAATGCTGCAGTAGAATGCAACGCGATCCCTGCTACGAACATTCGATTATTGTAGCAGTCCGATCCCCGGTAAAAACGGCAATTATTGTAACTTTGGAAGTACTGATTACGATATTGTGAATATACATTTCAGAGTAATGTGCACGATATTGAGATACTCCGCATATAAACGCAACTAATCGTAAAACCCGGGCGCACGAGGGGTAATTCCCCTACCACCAATTGCGTCAACTGATTGTTTAACTCAGACAATAGAATTCATGCATCATTTAGAAGTTTTTCATCTATTTCATAACAGTTGTTTTGTGCTGTCATGTCTAAAAACAATTTGCTTACAATGACAGTCCTACTTCCGCAAATGATTTGATAAAGTTTGATGAAATATGATAATTTGATAATTTGTAGTTTAGTTTTCTATAATAACTGTAATGTATATTTGCTTATTTAGGATGATTTGTCAGAAAGTACTCTCAAGTATTTTAAGTTTGTTAACTAAGCGAAAATTATGTATATTTATATAAAATGCAGAAGAAAATATAGCAAACCAAACCAAACCAGTTAACAACAAGCCCCTAAACATAATGACAGTTTCGTCCTGATTTGTCAACTCATACCAATTTTTAGAGTGCGCCATTTGTTCGGGTGGATTGTTAACCCATTTTTCCGTCGAAAGACGATTTTCGGACATTTCCGAAATCTTGCGTTAGGCCACGGTACCCTGCGTCAATAAAATGCGTCAGTAGCTAGAGATTGCGCCTCGATCTGAATCAACGCCATCGAATGGTGACATTGGAGCAACACGTCGCACGGCATAAGTACGGGGCCTTGCGATTATCTGCGGCTTATACGCGATTAACGTGCGATGAATCTGCGTATTCCTCCGCTTTTACCGCGACTGGAAGTTTTCTTCGTCGTCAACAGACTCAGTGAATCAGTCACACGTGGGGAAGCAGCATAAAGGGAAAATTCGGAAAACTTCTTTGAAATTGGACAAACAAATTCAGAAAGTATTGAATATTGAAAGTTGCAATTATTATACGTATGGGCACCTCAATTGGCTGAATCAGTAATGTCAGTGCCGCACAACTATCCCATTTTGTTTCAACACACAAGGTAACTAAAAAGATATTTTTCAGGATTTATGACTCAGTTTGGTCTATACAGGGCCTTTAATAATATGGTATCCATATAATATATTTCGAGTAGTGCCCAAAAAGAGAAGGCGCTCGCGAGGTAAAAAACTGAGAAATTGTATTTGTGTACACGACTAACAAATGAGTTATCGATAACTTAGTCACAATCCACTGACCAGGTTGCAATTTTGAGACTAGCACAGATATAGTGATCTCATATTTCAAACATTTATAACTTCCTTATCATTGGTCCTATTTATTTAAAACTTTCACCATTCTGTTTTTCTAATTTTTCTGCGTTCATAAAAATGAAATAATTACAATGGTTGGATTGCCCTTTAATGTTAATATCGAGTCAAGGTATTTTAATTTCCTGTATTGTATAAGACATCACCATGGTCACCATGCACGGGCTTCTTCTTTTTTCCAAAAATGAAATAAAGTTGTAGGCTTATATCGATGTTAATGAGGCCAGAAGATTTTGAAACGGGAATGGATAAATCAAAAACAACAACAAACATAAATTATCTCTCTCTCTCTCTCCCTTACTCTCCTTTTACCCTCTACCTCGATATATCCCTCTCTTTCTCTCTCCCTATCTCTCTTGCTCTCTCTCTCTCTCTCTCTCTTTACCCTGTTCCTCGACCCCCCCCCCCCCCTCTCTCTCTCTTTCTCTCTCTCCTTCTCTATCTGTCTGTAGCACTGACAACGATCTGGCGGTAGACAAAGTCCCGGCCAAAAAAGAATAGTATAAAGGTTGCCATCAGAACATTCAAAATATCTTTTTTGTAAACCTGGTAAATATCAAATGTTCCTGCTCAATTTGTCTTCAAGTTGGTCACGATATTCAATAAAAAAAGAATTACAGTTATTTAAACAAAACTGATACAAACTTTTTCTTTATTTCACCGAGGGATGCTAGGCCTATATTTTTTTTGTTCGAGAAATTCTGAAGTCCAATTGCTCGAAGACGTATCACTTTGGTTTATTTTTCTTGCTTGGTAAGGAAACAATCGCAAATTGTGCATCGCGTTCCTCTCAAATGTCATGTTTATTCTATCGTGTGGGTATTGTTTCTCTCCATAGAATAAACGACACGCGCAATTTATACAGATTTATGTCGATTGCGCTATCGATTTTATCACGCAGTGAAGAACGGTCGATAGCTACTCGGTGTCGAGTCCTATCGACCAGTATACTGACTTCCATAAAGTCAGTCAAATGGACCCGGTTCGTAAACCGAGTTCGTCATTCGCGTGTCAGTGCAGTGTAAGTCAACGGCTTGTTTGGGGTTTTTACGACTCTTTTCTTCATGGTGGGTAATTGTTGCAGCTGAGAATGGTTAGGAGTCGGGTATAATGCCCGATGCACACAAAGCGTCATTTTCTTAGCACATGACTGCGTCAGTGGCCAGTCGAGTCCCTGACGCGCTATATTGAAATGTCATCGTACCAACAACAACAAAATAACTACGAAATTAACTATGCAAGCAATGCTTTTCATAACTTGTGCATTAGCTTATAATCTTCACAGGTTTGATTGGCGTAGGGAATAGCGCGGTAGAAACGACGTACAATGGGCATAACGGTATTTATCCTCCGCATCAACGCAATCATTTCACTTAAACTCATGTGACAACATTATAAAAGTCTCTTGGATCAACAATATTCATCAAGATATTACCGGTACGCAACGATAAATCACGTTACACGCGCGACGTTGTTTTCATTGCGTTGTTTACTGCGCTAATCAAGCTTGCGGAGGCCATCGGTGCGTGCGCTAAAAATTTAACGCGCTGTTCCCTAATCATTCGGTTTTCTTTTGACAAGGCAGTGCCAGTTGCCGACGTAACCCTACGTCGTCAGCAAAATGACGCCGCGTGTGCAAAATGCATAACAGACCCAGTTTCTTCTCAAAAGTAATAGGACACATCGACCTCTGAGACTGATGAGAAGTGTTTGGAAGAGAGCAGTTTGATGAGGCCATTGTATCTTCGAACTTTTTTTTAACTGCACGAATGTCGCCATCTTGTTACGGAAATGTCACCTTATCCTGTTTCTTTTCAGTTTTTAGTTTTATAGCTTTGGCGCGCTTTCACGAGTTGGTCATTTTATCCGTCGTGCGATTGAGCACGCGGTTTACCTTCGTTCTGACTCGGTGCCCATGGGAAATCAACTAGCTGCAGTTTTAGGCTGTGTGCCGAAGAGGGATAGATTGAGGTACTGGAGAGGAGGACAACAAAAAGGAGATGGATGAGGAATTGAAGAAGCGGGAATAAGTGAGAGAAGATGAAGTCAGAAAAAGAGAAAGAGAGAGAGAGAATAAGTCGCGAGGAAACAAAAGAGAGACCGAAAAAAAGCACAGGGAAAATAATAAAGATAAAATATGTAGATGAAATTTTAGAAGAGAAAGAGACAGAAAGAGAAATATTTATATATGTAAAGTTTAACAATCTCTCTTTCTGTCTCTTTCTCAACTAAACAATGTCATCTACATATTTTGTCTTTTTTTTCCCCTGTGCTTTTTATGGTCTCTATATTTTTTACTACAGGGGTACTGTGCATACACAGAGCGCGATACAGGAAAAAAAATATAGAATTTTAAAAATCTTCAAAAGGGAAGCAGCCCAATGTAATAAGAAAATAAAGAAAGTAAGAAGCACATTATGACTCACAGCGGTATTATGAAGAGATATTTTTGTTACGACTTTGAAAGGCACCAAAGTATAACATTTGTGAGAGAAGAAACAACGAGATATATATGCATAGAGAAATATGACAGAAAAAAAGAAAAAGGAAGAGATAAAGGCGCAAAAGTGGGACGAACCAAAGAACAGGAGAGAAAATAAAGTTAGTCGTGAAAGAGAACGAGAAAAAAGAAGAAGAAAATGTAAACACCGAGAGAGAGAGAGAGAGAGAGAGAGAGAGAGAGAGAGAGGGGGGGGGGGATGACCATGATAACACATTGAAAGAAAGAAATGAAGAAGGAGTGGATGAAGAGAAAGAAGGTCATAATAAAATAAAACGATGAAGATGACAAAGTAAAAGAAATGAATCTAAAAATACGGAAGGAAAGTGAGAGTAAAAACAAAAGATCGAGGTGGGAGCCGGTACAGCAAGGTACACAGAGGAGAAACAACAAACTAGAGATAGGCAGAAGGAGGAAAATGACAAATCTAAAAGAAGAAAGAAGAGGGGGAGAGTAGTCGTGATGAAAAAGAAGATGGACGAATGATGATGGAAATGGCAGGTGAAACTCAAGTGAGGAGTATTTTCTCGAGCTAGACACGGAATTACGTTTTTAAAGGGACCTAGCAGCTATGACAATTCGCTTACTTCACAGGTTTTATCCGTGCAATCTCTTGGCGTGCTTGCCTTGATTTGATTTGATTTGATTTGAATTGATTTGATTTGATTCGTCAAAATAGCAAATTTAAATTCGAGGGAAGAATTGTTTTGGAAGACTGTATACCTTGAAAAGGACCAATTATGAAAACCAACAATTAGTCCTGTCCCATTTGGCGTCTTGAAATCATTGTAGAATGCATTAACTTAATACATCTTAGCATTTTACTTTTCGTTAAAAGAAACTTAACGAATATTCAACTGAATTGATTACAAAACTAATTAAAATCAAGACTGTATAAATTGGATCCCTATTACAAAATTTAGGTTCTCCACTTTATTTATAGCCATGCCGAATCATATTCATTGAAAATGCATCTTTATTGAAATTTTCTACATTTTTCTTTATCGTGTTGATTGCACAATTAATCCATACAGTTAACAACTAATTATTCATACCCTTACCAAGATTTGTAATTGTGTAAGTATGTGAAAGTTTGATTTTTCCCGAGTTATGTTTCTCGAGAATGTGACATAATAAGTTTCATATCTACAAGTTTTCAACAAACATAATTAACCCAGTCCAACGTTCATTCTTGAGTTGCGGAAAGCACAAAAACATCAAATTTACAATGAGTATGAATAATTTGGTTGTTAAGTGTATATATATATATATTGATAAAATCCGTATTGGTAAATTCTCTTGATAAAATCGGTCTTTTCTTCGACTGAAAAGGAAGGGTTTTTTTTCGAAATTAGTGTACTTGAATAATAAACAATATTAACATGAAACTCGCATCAATTTTTCTCGACATTGTATATATTTTCTAACACGTGCATTATATACGTCACATATACGTCGATAAATCAATAGTTTCTTCTAGCTCCCTGTCTAGACGGTTTCGTTTGTTTGTTCTTTTGAATGCAAACATTTAGGATGAAAGTGCGTGGCAAAAATGATAATTATGACAGGCGTGATAGCTCAGTCGATAGAGCAGTGGTCTCGTAATCCGGTGACCCGGGTTCGAAACCAAGTCGATGCCCTTTGGTAAGGCATTAATCCTCATTACCAGGTCCCTCGGAGAGGACCTAAAGCCGTCGACCGTCTGGTTGCTTACTTACAAGCATTAAATGCTTTCCTAGTAGTCAGGTAAAATAACCACCATCACCATCACCATAAACTACAACGTGAACTGTATGTTGTTACAGCTGACATTTAGCCTATCCACGGACAAAAATATTGGTTAGCACCTTTTAATCTTCATATGATATTGCGAAATAACTGGCAAAAGTGATCAACCGAGAGTACTAACATGTATTAAAGTATAGTCAAATCAAATGTGGCAACAAACCTTTAGTTTTCATGGATAGTATCGTGTGTGCGTGTGTGTGTGTGTGTGTGTGTACGTGGGTGTATATAAGTGGGAACCAAATTATTATTGACAAAAAGTATTTGTATTTATACATATATATATATATATATCGATTTTATTTATTTGTATTTCTATTTTTTACGATGGTTCCCAAAATGTAAAAAAAAAAAGGACCTGTAAGCGTTACGTTCATCTGCTTTCTTTTCTTCCTTTTTGTTCTTCAAAGCTCCTAAACGATTAAATAACAAAATGACATTTCGAACAAAGGTTCGAGCAATTACTTGATTAAAACTCTCAAGAAGAAAAAAAAACCCAAACCGGCACTCGGCAGTAACAAAGTATGCTCTCTGTAATATTCGGGGTAACTTCAGACTGGGGAAAATTAAGGTGGCATATGTCCTCAATTTTGCTAAATACTAGTCAAATCCTCTCTCCAATTCTTTCCTAATAATATAAAGCGAATACCATTGGAATTTTCCTGCAGCTCGTACCTCGCCTCAGTGCTTCGATTCAAAGAACCGCATGTATATCCGGCAGCTCTGACATTGTATTTTCCGGCATGAATTATGTTTTTTTATAAAAAGGACAAAAGAGGGACGGAAAGGGAAAGGGTAAATGCGATGAAGACGGGGGAAATGAAAGAATAGAAAGCGGTGAAAAACTAATCAAGATAATATGCTGCTCACGTGGCGAGAAGCTAGAACAAGTCCGTTATGATTGGTTTGATAACAACAAGTGCAGGAGAGGGAAAGAGGGAGAGAGAGAGATAGGTGGTGTGGGATGGGGGAGACAGCCACATGTAAACAGTACGTTTAATTAAGCTAATGGTGTGAGTAAGCATACAGCGAGAAAGGTCGCCTCGCGTTTTCGGGTGATGAAGAGCGGAGGGGAGAACCGAGCGAGGCGAGCGGGCAGAGGATAACTGTGCTGCAACAAAATACCGGTTGCTCAAACTACATGACGTAGATATAGAGAGAGGGGAGGGATGGGTGGGGGGGGGGGGGGGGGGGGGGGGTAATAAGTAACAAAACAAAAATTCTTGCTTGGAATGGAAAGTTGGCAGGCATAATACTTTATACTGATTTATATGTGTTTCAAGTTACAAGATCAAAACGGTAAAATTGTTCTCCCTCTATATATATACAAATATATAAATAGAGATATACACATAAACACGCACGCACACACACACACATATATATATATATATATATATATATATATATATATATAAATCTACACAGAGAGAGAGAGAGAGGGAGAAATAAAAGTCTAGATTTCTGCTCGGATTTCTAGAAAATACACAAAAGATAAGGGCGAAAATATGTAAAACATCACTATTTCTCATATTTTCGTACATGAACATAATACACATCTAATTGGCATAAATAAAAATGAGAGAATAATGGTGCGTAGCTCTATAAAAAAAATCCTCATTACTGTCCTACGTTTTCATGTTTTCCTCTCATTTACCTTTCTCTCAATTGCGTATTTTTTTCCAAGAGAGTGAAATAAAAGAATCTACAGTGCGTCATGCATACGTAAACCATTCATTCCCTTCCGTCAAACTTGCTTTTAATCCAATTTTATTCAAAAAAACAAGTTTAATGGAAAGAAGTGAATCATTGCTTAAAATGCTTGGAAGATGAAATTACCAGCATTAAAATAGGCCTACGTGCACACAGATGTATAAATGCGTACACATGTGGACGTTTAATTACGTAAACCTAACTCCTTCTCAATTTACATATCTTATTCGTTGATTTTCAGGTGGGCTGTATCTAATACAGACCACCTTATAATTTTGTTAAAATCGCCTTTATTTCTTTATTTCTTTATTTCTTTATTTCTTTATTTTTCTTATTTCCACCCACTTTTTTGTTAGCAAGATAACTATGTAATGGTTCTATCAAATGCTTTGATATTTGGCACACATATGTATAGGCATATGGACAAAACACGGTAAAGTTTTCAACCTTGACCTTGACTGATGACGTCATCTAGGCGCCATTTTGTGAAATTTTCGGAAAATCAATTCATGATCATATCTTCATAACCAAAAGGTATTTCTCATTCACATTTATCATGATCAAGGTCAATATCAGTCCGGTTAATTTCAGGTCAAAATACGCGCGCGTGCGCGTACGTCCGCGCGTCAATGCGCGCGCAAATTTTTTAAATGTTCAAAATCATCTCAAATTTATTTTGCATACGTTTCAGGTCATTTTAAGCATTTTATAAAAAATCACGCACACGTGCATGCGCGCGCGTTTTCGCGCGTCACACCATAACAAAACATAGAATCGCCATTTTTTTTTCTTCATAATATTTCCCATATTTTTTCAAACAATTTGATGCCATTTTCATCTCTTTATGACCATTAATAACAAGATGAGAATCCATTCAAGATAAATGTCCGTGCGCGCGAGCTCTTGTAATACATAGCATATATGGGCAAAAACATGCCCATACAAAATCCATAATAGCTCTTCGGGATGCACCTGTACCTTAATTTTTTTTTCATATTTGGATAGAGTATGAGTCGATGATATGATTTCATGTCTCAATTGGCCATTAAGTGTATCGTGACATCATCATAATGGCCTTAGAACTCAAAATACAAATTTACATATTATGACGTCAGCATATTTATGGAAAATTGATTGTATCTCTGTATATATTGATCGATTTTCTTCAAAATTTCGATATGTTGTAGCTAAGATAATTCTCTACAAGTTTAATAGTAACCATTTTTCACTTTGATGACGTCATCAGAGTGAAAATTTCGATTAAAGGCCTCATGTCAGAAATTTCATAATTTGCGTGTTATGACTATAGAAGGTGAATTTCGTTCACGTAATGAATCTACATGATAGTGTTTTTTAAGAATCTTTAAGCAGTATCTCGCTTTAATTTGCTCTATTTTGTTTTCACATTTTAGTTGACCAGCCCACCTATACTTGTTCCAAACAAGTATTATATGTCTAGTTTTTTCTTCTTCTTCAAATCATCATCTGTTAAGGTTTCAAACTTACTCTACAAATCATTCTGAATGGAATAACGGGATGTGAAGTAAACGATTTCACCATACACGCCGCGTTACTGCATTGAGCCCCATGATTGTTTAGAGAATATTTATGGGGTTTTATAATCACAATACCGATGTGGCCAGTTGTTCATCACCATTTTTTACATGTATTTTTTTTTTTCGTTCTCTCTCTCTCTCTCTCATTCTTTCTCTTACCCTCATGTGTGTTTGTAATTCTCCACCGGCCGGGAGCTGTCACAGCCAAGCCCGTAGGAGAGAGAATACGGAGAGAGATTGCCGCGGGTATTGCCGGGGCATTGCGGAAACTAATCTCACAAATTGCCCCGGAGTAATCGCAAGGAGAACAAAGCAGGCATTCGTGCGTAGACCCCAATAAAAACATATCCAGTTTATTTTTTCATGAGATGAATCTATACACTCTTTCCCTTCCCCTCTCTCTCTCTTTCTTTCTTTCTCTCTCTTTCTCTCTCTCTCTATCACCCTCCCTTTCTCCATCATTGTTTTTCACCTCTATATCTCCATTCTATTACTTTCTCCGTTGGTCATGATACAAACTTTTTGGCGATAAGTCCTTAACATAATCAGTCTGTTATACTTTCTTCTTTCCTATTACATATTTACTTTGTCTTTACTAGTTGGTCATAGTTCATGTTTTTACTTTCATACAGTAGGCTATATACCTATTAGGACCTATTATCGTTTGTATCTTTGTGTCATTATCTATGTATAAGGTATAAGAATTGTATTCACAAGTCATGCATTGCTATTTATACTTTTATGTTTGTTTGTACTCTCATACCACGAGAGAGGCTCGCAGAGGCAATACAATTCTAAATTATATATTAACATGCATCTTATTCTTTCTCTTTTTCTGTCTCTCTGTCTTTGATATTGTGGACTATAGTCGTTGTACTATTTTTCTATTTGATAATTTCGATAAAATGTAAAGAAACTTGGAGAACGTAATAGGTATATTGAAGTTCTTGAATTTCTGCAACGGAGATATTGTTCTTTTAGTGTTTTGTTTTTCTGTATTGGTGTGTGCGTCATCTTTTATTTCGTGTCGTATATATATATTATCATATTACATGTATATAACTTTCATAAATTTGCATTGCGCAATATGTATACAAAAATAAAGACATACACACACATACGTGCCAACTGGGGATATTTATCTTTAACTATCTTAAATATGACAATGGGGATATTGGAATTTGAGGTGTTTTTATAAAGAGTCTTTTTTGACAAAATGTAATTCCATTCATTTATCTGGCGGCCAGATAATTGAATAAAGTAACATTTTGTCCAAGAATAACAAGAATTTAGCCTCCTGTATTTATGTAAGAGCTTGCTATACGATGATAATTTATCAGAATTTTAAAATCTCAGATGATACACAAAGTAGCGCACATAAATGTGGTGTCTTACTATGAAAATGTAGATGTCTTTGAAGTCTTGCAGGCAATGGGTAGTAGACTCCTCTCGGGTCACCTTTACCAAAATTAGCAAAAAATAAGAAAGTTATCAACTGGGGATATCCACAGTTAGCAGTGTATCCCCACTTCGAAGTTATGTATACATAATGATTATCTCCGTTTCACACTTCTTACAAACCCACATCCGCGATCATGCACACACACACACATACATAAATAAATATATATATATATATATATATATATATATATATATATATATATATATATGCACGTGCGTGTGTGTGGGTATGTGGGTATGTGAATATATGAGTATGTATGTATATGTATGTATCTCCACTTGAAAAGAGTATCTTTATCAAGTTACATATTCACCGTTTACTTTACCATTCGCCATAAATAATAAATGCAATTTTGTTTTCGAACTGCATGCTTAACAGAGCCGAATCAAATTAATTCCATATCAAATGGGTTTCATTCTCCCCCTTTTCTACTGTATCAATATCATTCTTTTATTCATTTATATAATATAAATGAATAAAAGAATGATATTGATACAATATTCCATTCTTTCAGATGATTAAAAAGAAAAGTTGTTTCAATGAAAGGTGCCCCCCCCCCATTATGGACACACATAGGTGTAAAGGGTGTCATACCTCACCCCCTATTGAAAATAATTTGATAGCAATTCGCGACTTATTTGACCTTTGAATATCGCCTTTCAAAATTGACAATATGATTTCCCCTTTTTAAGTATGATAATAATGATACTAATGATAATATTGATAATAATAAGAATAACTATGATCATAATGATGATAATGATAATGATGACAACAATGATTAACAAAATGATATTAAAAATAATATTTTAAAATGTATTTTTCAAAAATCAATTAACAATAATAATAATAATTATAATAATAATATGACATGATATTTGTTAAACACCCCTTTTATTATTTTGTCCCAAAAACGTACCTTAAAATTATTTTTGTACGCCCCTCCTTCCTTAAAAACTGTTCTAGCAATGCCCCTGTTTCAAGATTCTCCAGATGAAAGGTAAAAATAATAGAGATAATCCTCTCCCTCGATCCCGCCAGGTCCGTTGATTTGTTTTTGCACGGGCAGACCAATTAAAACGAAGGGCTCTTGAATAATGTATACAAACGCCCTGCTAACAATAGCTCCTGTACGCACTCGGAAATGCGCGAACCCTTTATACCTGGAACGTGATTCTTTCCCCCTCAAAATGTTCCATTATAGTTCCTATCAATAGTGCAGTATCAAAACTGAATATTTGAACAAAAGTGCCTTTGTTCACCGTAAACCCATGAAATTCCAGTGATAGTAGATGTAGAGAACATCAAAGCGGTAAAACTACATGAAACCTACAAGGCATTACTCATTGAAACATTAGACTGCATTATTCAAATCATGGAGGGAAAAACATGACAAGACAAGGAAGCAGTAGAGAGATAGAAAGAAAGAAATATGGCTGGCCATATACTTATAGGTAGATATTAGGGGTGTAATGGATGGTAAATTAGGTAAGGAGAAAGAGAAGGATAGACATCACACTTATAAAACAAACTATAGTGGAAGATATAGCAAATGTACATGGATTTATAAATGGCCCTACCTTCGCATTATATAACGTAGATAATGAAATAAAGGGCGTTCATGAAGCACATGGAAAGAATTAGCTCAATACAAATTATACCATATAATTCAGGAAAAGTTTTTGTTTTAGATTAAAGACGACTATGCTGTAATTTCGATTTCTCATTATCAAAATTATTTATAATGGAAAAAATGAATATGTATATTCTTTTGAGTAGCTGCATTGTAATTTCAGTTAACCGCATAATTACAAATAGTAAGTCATGCTCTGAGAAACTTTTGGCTCATTATCAAATTTATAACAAACCCATACAAAAAACTAAAAAAAAACTTGTGAAAATTATCTTTCATATATGAATTATGTCCCAGTATGCTCACTAAGAAAAATACATTATTATTATCCTTCCCTTACTTTTCTGAAACACAAGTTGTCTTTTACATTTTTTCGACTTTGATATACAACACACAGACACATACATTTTGGTAATGTAAACGCAATTGCACGTCAAGATTATTCTCATTGCCACCCATCTTGTACTGTTAAATGGAATGGAATATCCTGTTGAATTTGTCAGTGTTCCTCATGCTATATATTTTCTCAACAAATTATCCGAGCTAAAGCTATAAAGATCAGTACCAATTTTGTTGAGATTTTTATTTCACTATTATATAAAATATAAGAAATCAAAGGAGAGAGATAATTTGCTCGTTGACTCTTTGACTCTATATACGCAAATACCTTAACCACTAGACAACGGAGACGGGTTGAGTGGTTTTTGGCTACACAAGATACCTGCAACGACAGACAGCTCTTAGCAGTTAATATGTTGTTTTTTTTTAGGGGCAGGGGAGTATTGAACATAGAAAAGCCGCATACCATAAGCATGTATATACTTATACATTAGTTAATGCTTTAATATACTTGTGGTTTAGGTTCTTTTCACGTTTTTGATTCTGGAATCATCCTTTGTAGAATTTTTGCGTTGCCCACGTAAATATCTCTGTCGCTTATATTTGTTTACCCCTATTCTCCCATCTCTCATTTTCGTTAATTAGAAAAATGAACGCAGAAAGAGAGGCTTCTATCTAATACAATGCTCTCCAATTGTGACCAGATACTCTGACATTTTGTATCTGGGAATTTCGAATTAGTCCGTGGCGTTTCTTCCTAATTCGAGGTCGACGGATGCACTGCAGGACAAACTTCAGAGAGCCGCCCTTGAAGACGAAAAAGGGAGAGGGATTCGATATCAGGTTTATGGGAAATCTTTGGGGAAATCAAGGATTAATTCGAGTTTGAATTACCGTTGATTTGGGTTCATCTGCCTACATTATAGCTCAAGACAGACTTCATCAGATATTCATTCTCCTGGAGAAAGAATCGTCTTAAGCGGAAGAGAATCATATAAGTGATACGCACTAAGGAAGCAGCGAAGAGACGCATTTAGTAAAATGTTCGATTTCTTTTTTATTCCCTCTATCAACTGATACCAATAACCGTTACGATATGACATCAATCATAATCATCAGATAGCATTTTCTATCTTTTGGGTATTGCTGTCATTTGCTGCCTTTTTTTATGTTGTAGATGATGAATATTTCGAGTCATTTAGAATGATTCCCGAAACGTATTTACAGACGTATTGATAATAACCTCTTCAAACTGTTACTTCTAAAAAAGATTGTGTTCGCTTTGAAATGTAAGCCTTAGTCATTTTTACTTTATTTTTCTAAGTTCTATCAGAGACATAGCCACTGCTCGTCGTATGCAACAATATTTCATAATAAAACTTTTAATTTTATCTTTTTCTTATAGAGCACTAGTAGAAAACTTAGGAAGTGCCTTGTTGAACAACGTAATATGGCAACCGATTACACGACTGATCGAAAGTCCAATTCTTCCCTATTGAATTAAAAATTGATCAAGGACTTTTATATGTGAACGAAAAATTACCTTTCCGCGAAAATTGGGCTAGAAATGGCAACAAAACGAGACACGCAACAGTTGCTACATCTTTTATTCCCCGCTTTATAAAGAAAGCGCATTTCAAGAGTCCCCAATCGATGCTAATTTCTTCTTCCCCCCCCCCCCCCTCCCCTCTCCATCGTGAGATGTAAATGGCTATGTGAAAGTAGGGCACTTCTCCGCGACAAAATTAAAAGAAAATATGTAGGGTAACACGAGAACGAATTTGACTTATTTTCTTGGAGATGAAATTGCTACATTGGGTCCATTTATACAAAGCCTCAAAACCGTTTTAAACAAACATCGAATTTCGGACCGGTTTTTGCTCACGTTACGTAATGATGATGATGATGATGATGACGATGGTGGTGGTGGTGTTGGAGGTTGTGGCCGTGATTTTTGTATTCGTTTTACTTAGTTTCCATTTTAAAACAGACAAATTATTAATTTTGTCTACCACTTACCTCCAAAGTAAAAGGTAAAAGGGGATATAATTGAAAAGAAAGAATAGCTAATAATGATAACAATAATAATAATAATACTAATAATAATACTAATAGTCATCATCATCATCATCATCATCTAGATATATTTACATTTATGTATATATAGCCATTAACACGAAATACCGTCTCTAAGCGCTTTGCAAATGTTATTACCCCGGTCATCAGATTCATTCACGCACAATGTGCACCATCAACTCTCCCTGTGGAGTATTACCACCATAATTGTGGTCACCGTGAGGGCATATGGCAATTACAAACATTTCTCTCCTGGGTATGGAGTAGCAAATGTAGATTAATGCCCTGCCAAAGGATGTTAGTGTCATGTCGGGGATCGTACCCTTTGCATTTCAAGTCGAATGCTTTAACCATTCGACTACGACACGTCTACAATGTCGTATCATCGGTGTGTTCTAGAAATAATAATTGGAAACCGAAATCACTTCTGCCATTAAAATCGTATTGAGTATTCAAATTTAAATAAACACACTTCGGTGTATCATTTTGAGGTTGGTATAATTCATATCGTAACACAGCTTTTCGTTAATAAATTCTTCTACCGTTGAAAAAGTGGGAAAGGGAAAGTTGCACTGAGGCTGGATTATTAGTTATACACTATATAATTCAAGTTAGCTGAAGTTTAAGGTTAACTATAATTATGATGTAAAACGTGTCTGCCATTCTTTAAGGCACACAGTATCCAGTATAGTACCCACTAATGAAGTTAAGGATATTTGGAAATTGTAATAGTTTATGTGTATACATTGCTCATGCGTGTTTATTTTCCAGGTGTGTACAGAATATTTCTTTCATTTACGTGAAATAAATAAAGGAATATACTAAAAACAATAGAAAAATATATTCTCTAACACAATTATTTTGTTAGAACGTGGCACAGAACAAAGATCGCTCTAAAGACAACACCTGTAACTTGTACCATTGTACCAGAATATAAGGAGATAACAAGATAAAGCAAAATGGCAACGGCCCCGTCTAGGGGCGTACACCCCTTTGTGGAGGTGAGGGCGATCACATTGAATTGAAAGGATGAGTTGAGAATTGGTAACCATGTCAAATGAAAATATGATTTGTGATATTTTCCATTTAACATGCAAGGATTTGGTTAGTAGATGAGTTTGTAGATGAGCATGCATCTAAATAGGATCATAGTGAAGCCAATGTAGTTTGCATCAAAATTCACCACCATTGGTATTCATGAACTGTTCATTCGACCATTAAATTGTCAAAAATGACATCGTGGAGCTCCATTCAATATAATCTATTCATTATTTCCTTCCCGTCCTTAGCTAAAAAATCTTCATGAATCAAAATGACACCCACCCCATTTTGATTAAATTAAGAGGGGCAACTCCCCCTTTAATACGCTCCGGCCCTGTATTCCTCTGCGTTTTTTTGTTTATACACGAGACACCTTGCAGACGACATTGAAAGCACAGAGATAATGGGCAGGGATTCCCGCGCTTTCGGGATCGCCATGCTATCGATCACTGTCGGTTGACTGTCCAATTTCAGAGATAACTTTTCGCGTTCGACGTTGCCTCTTATCATAACAGTTATGATCTCATATACCATTTGAAAGGAGTGTCATCCGAGTGAACAAATGGAATTTAAGCCCCCCTTATCCTATATCATCATGATCATACGCGGGATGGTGTTGTAGAACATTTTTTTTTATCTAAAGACCAGTGTCTCGGTGTGCAGGTGTCAACACGTGATACAGATGGGCTGTCTTGTTAAAGATATTGTTTTGTTAAGTTGAGAATATAATATTACAGCGTATCATACAAATTTAATATTGTACAGTTTAAAGTGTAGTAGAACAAAATTCTCTCATTCTCCAGTTAGCCTTTGTAGAATCTCATAATTTTAAACTTTATTCTTACTATAGTAAGTGGATGCAGGGTTGAAAAGTATACCACTTTGCACAAAGCCTAACTTCAGTTAAAATATATATATATATGATTATAAAAAACGAATAGTAATAATCTATTTTAAAATAACTCAAAGGTAGATGTGTGGGAACGTTCATGTCGTGAAAAACTCAACATCACACCCCCCAAAAATATACAAATATATTACGAAATGTGCAATTCGTTTTATGACAAGATTGGGTAATATTTAGAAAACGACATTATTTCTACTTCAGATACTTGGACATCATGCGATGACGAAAGAACAGTTCATTGGCCTCTTTATACCGAAAAACTGCATCTGCGCTGACTTTGTAACTAAAGCAATATTTTATTAAATTGATCTCTAGGCTCGTATTCCGATAGAAACAGATAAAAGTCTGTGATGTCACACTCCAATGAGTGTAACTATGACAAAAAATAAAACTATTATTAAGATAGATAGGGCTCGCTACGTGCAACATATTGCATTTTTATTTGTATATTTATTTATTCATTTATTTTTATTCATCTGATTAATTAATTATTTAATTACCCCGTAAAATTGCACATAAACATCAAACGTATAGAGAGACAAGGAAAGTCAGAAATAGCACCGACTAATGACCGACGATAGCCCGAATTGAAAATAATTCCTAGCTGTGAAGTAGATTCTTCTAATAAGTCCGTGTGAAGTGGGTAGTTTATAAAATAATCTACAAACATACATAATTACAAATACTTTCATTTTTCAATTTTTTACCGGCGATAATGGTGAAGTATTACAATCATCTTTAAAGTAGAAGACAAACAAGGGAGAACATCAGTGCCTCACGGAAAAGAACGGGGAAATAGAGAACATGACATGAAAAGGGGGAAGGTGATCACAAATATGTTGTAAAGATACGGGGTCGAAGAGGCAGGAAAGCAATAGATAGAGATTAAACTTAGAGGCGAATTTTTAAAATGATCGCCGAAGTTTTGACTGGTAACTGGTATTAAGCATGCTCATTATTAGTCTGTTTTGGGTGACAAATTCCGGTCAGCGGTCGCGTTTTCCTCACCCGGCGCGCGCGCCGCACCCGTCGTACTGGCACGCGCCGATTCGAACCCTTTTGTAAACTTTCGCCTTTCTTCCAAAATGGGGGAAAGGCACCGCCTTTGATCTAGGAGGGAAGTTGGAATGGTGGCTGCTTTGTGCCTCCACGCGACTCACATTATTATGTCCCACTTATGATTTTTGGAAACGAATTAAATTCGAATCAAGAAAGGTTTGAAATGTGACTCTAACTTAGCCCATACAGGGAATTAAGAGAGGTACAAATTCGATGACTGTCTAGTTCGTTCTGTCTATGGAGATATAGATCATAATCTTTCGCGCTCCATCTGTTCTTTCATGCGCGTCACATATTGCCTGGAAAGTAAAGACTTCGCAATTGGCTTCAAAAATATACAAAAATACATAAAAGACCGCTTATGACTTTTAGTCTCTAACCAACGTTCATGGTGCTAAAGTATACCTCAACTCATATTAATAGGGATTAAAATGATGACCATGCTAATGTACACGAAGCGCAATCTTATGGTTTCCCGGTGACATATTGTTTTCGGGCAAATGCGAGATAAAAATTTATGGCATATTGCTTAAGGTAATGTAAAGTATAGCGAGGCTTATTAATATTTGATAATAGATAGCAAAGTTTTCTAAACAACCCTGCTATAGGGATTTCATATGACCCTAGAGACAATGTCTATGTACAGGACAGGCAGACGGTTCTATGGTTTCTGTTTTATAGATTTCATCGACAATAATACGAGGGTGGGGGAGCTTGCATGCACATACGGACTGGTAATCGAACCCACTCTTTCTAATCGCGTGACTATACAATAACGTATAGCTTTTCTATATTTGTGCAAGTCATATTTGTGAAATTTAACAATCGACGTGGTTCAGTAATGTTTATTACACTTACGCATAGCTCGAGTTCGTGTTTTAATGCCACGCATGCGGATGTTTTTTTTTTCTTTTCTTCAGTCAGTAACAAAATGTTACAATGTGCATGTAGTTTAAAGGGATCGTATAACAATGTTAAATCTGAGATACACGGCCCTACGTGCTATCAGTGTCTGTGATATGGTGTAATACTGAAGCCCTAAATGAATTGCGCTTCAAAATGATCAAGAAGTGCCTCCAAAAAAAAGTAAAAATCTTTGAGTGACCGGTTTTACTATACTCGTTTTGCCCAATAGTGTTATGAAATCAAAATTTGTAATTCCAATCATAAATACCTTGATAATCAGACAGGCGATCGGCTTGTAAAATTCATGAGGTTCCTGACTGACCTATAGGTTTATAATTATCATTGCAGCATGAGTTAAATCCAGAATTTTGTTTCAAAATCTGAGACAAAGTTACCGGGTCCCTTTAATACTCGTCATTGAAGCCCCATTGGAGTCAAGCGCCGCTATTAAGTTGTTGAAACCTTTCAAAGGATTACACAGTATAGTAATAAAATCTATATTTAATTTGACATTGATTGATTGGTGGAAACCGATCGACAGATGAAGGGGGAAGAACTTGGGCATTTTACATATAAGTTTTTCAACTGAGTACTAAAGGTCATCTTAAGTTTTGGAAATGATTATGAGGAACAGATTTTACAGAATGCAAAGAAATTGGCACATAAATAAAACTGCTAATCATTAACAAATCGCAGAGAAATTGACGTAGTAGTAATATAGCAGTAGAAGTAGAAGCAGACAAGCAGTAGTAATAATACAGGTAGTAGAAGTAGGAGTAATAGTTGTAGTAGTAGTATAGTAGTAGTAGAAGTAGTAGTAGTAGTATTATCAGAAGTAGTAACATCAGCAACAGTAGTAGTAGTATAGTATTTGTATTAGTAGTAGTAGCTGTAGTAATAGTAGAAGTAGTAGTTGTTGTAGTAATAGTAGAAGTAGTAGTTGTTGTAGTAATAGTAGTAGTTGAATAAGTAGAAGTAGTAGTAGTAGTAGTAGTAGTAGTAGTAGTAGTAGTAGTAGTAATAGCTGTAGTAGTAGTAGTAGTGGTAGTTTTATTGTTTTTGTTGTTACTGTTGTTGTTGTTGATATTGCTCCTAGTTTTGTTATTGTTAGTATTGATGTTATAGCTATACTGATAAGACAATTGTCTAAAATAAAACATTTTTGACGAATAACACGAACCAAAGAAACAAATACAGACAAGATAAATGGAATCCGTTTTTTTAGTTTAAAGTTATGATAATCAAAAGTACACTGGCAATTCTAGAACATACATTGTTGCCCCTGTTGCCCATAAATTTGAAGAAATTACCTACCTCTATTTATGAAATGATTGTGACAATATGATTTATTCTTGATAGATAGATAGATAGATCTTTTAGAGCTTTATTGATCAATCTCCGTGACTCTTTCGATTGATCAGTAACATTCAGCAAAGATATAAACCTCTTCTATCACGGATAAATATCATTGTAAAAATCGTTTCATGAAAAGAAGTGGGAATTGTTTTCAACGTTATGGGCAACGGTGTATGAAAGCATATAACTTGGGAATTGGGAATTAAATAAATACACGTTTCTGCCACGTAAATGATATAATTATAACCACAAAGGTGAATGTAATCAGAATGTAAACATAAACCAGCAAATATAAAACAAAACAAAAATAATTAGAAACAAACTCCGAACTATAGCTCATGACTCCGAACTATAGCTTATATCAGAGCAAATAACAATGTACATTCATATTAAAGAGTTATTAATTTTACACACACAAGCATATACATAATCTTTAAACAGTTATTTTTGTTTTACTTCTATTTCAATGACATATGACAACAAGAACGGTTCTTACTTCAACACGTAAACTATATTGATGTATTGAACGTACCACAAGCGACTCGCACCACAAGCACCACGAATGTCTATATATATCCTGATAAATACTCCCATAATCCGACATGGCGACGGTTTCAACCTGTGTACTCTGGATGGCAAAATATTTGATATAGAATATGGCGGGAAGAAATAAATGGCGGGAAAATAGTTTGTAAGTGATAGCGTGTTGCGTGTAGCTCCAGCAACACGAATGGTAGAGTGAGTAAATTTAACGGCGCGAATCGAATGATATAAGACTGGATATTGAATATCTTATGGACTTTTAGTTTATTACTCAATAGAAAGAGGAGGAGTGGATGACTGAGGTTTTTTCATCATGATAATTGATGAAAAGAGGGGTAGAAAAAGCAATCTATCTAATGTGCACATCGCACGTCTAATATCCAATATTACGCAGCTCCCCATTCCCCAAAACTAATTTAGCTTCAAACAAATACAAGAGAGTAGCACCGGCATGCGTACCCCCTTTCGTGTGGCGCACTGGTGTGTGTGTGTGTGTCTGGTATAATATCACGTGCGTGTGTGCTTGTTTTTGTGTATGTCCTCGGTGTGAATGGAGGGAGTCAAGGGGTAAGAATTAGAAGGTTATAAAATCAAATTGCTGATGAAGTGTAATCGAGAAAATTAAAAAACAGAGGCATAATTGGATCAGAGCTCACCTTGTGTTATGAGATTTAGCGACGGTGACGATGCGGGCTCTACCGGGCCGTACATGGCTCGTGCCTCGTCGCGATGCAGACGGCAATCGTGCCTCAATGCGGGCTGGGATTTTTTTTTCAGAAGAAATAATGGCGCCAAATTCTCATCATCTCCCACCTCTATCTCAGAGAAAAGCACGAACTCCTAACACGATGGCATAGATTTATATTTCAAACTGGACACTCTCATACATTCGATCATCAACTTTCTATTGTCCGCGACGGTCTAAACCTACTCTCATCCTTACTTCGATACGTGGGCTCACCTCCATCTCTCTCCCTCTTTCTCTCTATCTCTCTCTTTCTCCCTCTCTCTTCTCTTGCTATTTCTGGCGTGTGTTATTACCTTTAGAGGAAAATCTGTGTCACTCCATACGCATTAACGGCGTGTACTTTAGCAGAAGCTGAGTGTAGTATGGAAATTAACATTTGATGCTTGATTTGCACCTGAAATCAGTAAGCAGAAAATGCTCCGATTATATCTTGTCCATTTTGCTCTCCAAGTCCTCTTCCTCTCTATTTATCTCCCTCTCTTTCCTTTTTTACCCTCTTTCTCTCACTTTCTCTTTCTCTTTCTTTCTTCTTTTTATCTACCCCTCTCTCTCCTCTTTCTTCTTTTTATCTACCTCTCTCTCTCTCTCTCCATCTCTATCTCTCTTTCTCTCTACCTACCTACCTACTTTACTCTCTCTCTCTCTCTCTCCTCTTTCTTCTTTTTATCTACCTCTCTCTCTCTCTCTCTCTCTCCATCTTTATCTCTCTTTCTCTCTACCTACCTACCTACTTTACTCTCTCTCTCTCTCTCTATCTTTCTCACCTCTTTCTCTTTCTCTCCCTCTCTCTCTCTCCTTCTCTGTCTTTACTGAATAATTAAACCTAAGTCTTTTTCTGTCATGTGTTTCCATAAGTATGAGTATAAGCTTTGTCACTGTTACTCATCATCATCGTCTTTTGAATACTTTTTTTTCCTTCATATTTTAGCCGTCAAGCGTCGCAAAATTTTTCGTTTTTCTCATTTTTTTTAATTTTTCTCTTTTCCAGTTTTTAAACGAGTAATGTTTTTCCCGTTTCTTTTTTTGTATCATCCAAAGGGAGCGTATTTACCTTTCTCAGATATTCTCTTTAGGGAGTTACGAAGAAAGAAGCAAAATGCTGGAGGAAATCTAGGGTTTCCTTTTAATGTAATAAGCGGGATTTTGTCCGCGCTGGAATTTTGAGGGTAATGCGGCAAATTTGATTAGGGCCAAGTCGCGGCGGGACAGCGGAGTGAGGGCCGATCGATCGAACGTCAGCGTATCATCGCGCCAGAAACTCTCCAGTAAGTATCTCCTCAGCCAGCGCTCTTACCGATGACAACGGACGAAAGAGAAGCAGATAGCCGTTGTGTACGCACCAAAGAAGTCATTCAATGGACACTTGCTTTGACATTGCGAATAGAAAAAAAGAAAGTGAGCACGCCAGGAATTCGCCTTGTATCAAATAGTAGGCAGCGATAAATGGCGATAAAACGTTCAGATTTGATTTGACGAATTCCATTTTTCGGCTGGGCCCATCTTCGCCTTGAGTTGTAAAGCTGTGTATAGCGAGTTCATCGAATCAAACAGGAGAGCCGTGTGGAGGAGGACTTGATATGATTAAAGCCGTAGAAAGCACTTAGATGGTGTCGAGAAGACCTCGACAAGTCCAAATGTTTCTCGGATAATGAAAGAAAATGGGTTGTACATTGTAGTGGAAATCAGGAGATCAAATGCGGAAGAGCTGTTCAATTCAACCGTAAATTGAGATGAATTGGTGACAAAAAGCGATGATTTGTAAAAATTGTATTTGGGTGACCCACACGTCAATAACGGGGGCTTGGAAACACTCATGTTCACTTTGATAATGGTCCGCGACAAGAAATTCCCACATTTAGCACTGAGAACGTTTCATTAATGACACAGCACGTGAATGAATAGGATGACATAAATTCGAAAGCACTTTGAAATGTTTCAAAAGTCTATTTTAAATGCTTCCAACCAATCAATTTACGCGACCAAAATGTTGACCAGGCTTTACGAGATTGATAAAATTCAACATATTATTTTCATTATCCAGAAATTATTCAACTTAACCTCTTTTAAAACATTTCCAATCACTTTATGCGTCAGAGGTATTGACCAGGCTGTATGAGATTGATAAAATTCAACACATTATTTGTTCATTATCAAGAAATTATTAAACTAAAACTCTTTTAAACATTTCCAATCAATTTATGCGTCAGACATGTTGTGCAAGTAGTATGACATTAATAAAATTCAATACTTTATTTCATTATCAAGAAACGATTGTAATATATTTCATATCAATATTTCCAATCAATTAATGCATCAGAAATGTCAACCGGGGTGCATGAGATTGACAAAAGTCAACACATTACTTTTATTATCAAGAAATTATTAAAATATATCTTTTTTAAACATTTCCAATCAATTTATGCGTCAGAAATGTTTACCACGTACATGTATTATAAGTAGAAATTCAATTTATTTTTTCACCGTAAAAGAAATGATTTTTGAAACAACAATCACATATTTAACTTCAAGTTCATGTTAAGTTGTACCTAAAAGTGTAACCAATCAACAAATTGCGAATTTGTCTAAAGCACTCATTCACAGGGCCCTTGCTGCATGTGTAATAGAAAAATAATGATCAGTAAGAAAAATAATGATAAAAGCCACTCGTTTAGAAGGTAACTTTATGATATCTAAAAGGTCTCAAAAGGATGATCTGGCAGAATTATTATTGACATTCATACACCAATTTCTTATTTTATTTGACTTGATGTTCATTTATTTTCCATAAACATCATCCCAAATATATTTTATGAAGTCGTAACATGCATGGTCACATAAAAACACACATGGTAAAGGGGGTCGTCACAACCACGATCTTCAGTTGACGTCCTCATCGTGAGTAAACTGTTCATACATTGTTCGTTGTCTAGTTAATTGGATCCGATTCGTCCTGATTCGAATCTCAGCTCCGACCCTATCGGCATTTAGTACCCTTTGCCACTCTTAATCCAGGTGCATTAACAAATTTCGTGGATGCTGAGCTCGCATAAACAGTACTGTCTACCTGAATAAAGATTCGTTCAGATTATGACGCGGTAAACTGCGGCAAAAAAACGCTTTGGTCTATTTTACGCGTATGTGAACGGCGACTACAGTACACGCTATCAAAGATCATACGCGTATTCACTGCGTTCAGTATTATAAGATACAGACATGTGTAGCGTATATTAAACGTTACTACATCAAAAACAGAATAATTTAAAAAAAAATAATGTTTTTAAAAAACGCCACGGTTTTGCCGTGGCATATCTGAACGAGGCTTTTAGGGGTTCATGAAGCTTCTGTTAAAGTCACACGTCGAGTTTATTCAGTAAAGGAATAGAATGTACATCATTTACAGCCGGTCACTGTAATTCGTCACTGATTTCACGAACCGGCACGCGAAGCCTCACAGCGCGAAAACAAGTTTCCGAGATAATCGTGTTTAAAGACAGCGGCCAGTTTAAAATGCTCATTTGAATACCGTACTTTCATTTAATCAACATGTAATTACATGTGTGATAAGAGTTGAATTTTTTCTTTCATATGCACTCAATATTACAGCAAGAAACGAAATACTTTTGGTATCATTGGGTATCATTCATGGTCAAATACGTATGCCGGTTCGTAAAATTACTCGTATGCGCATTTTGCATAGAGCGCGTAGTTAAGAAAAATTTTACGAACCGGCACGCGTTGATCCTGTGCCGGTTCGTAAAATTTTTCTTAACTACGCGCTCTATGCAAAATGCGCATACGAGTAATTTTACGAACCGGCGTACGTATTTGATGGTGCATTAAAATGACATTCTCAATACCAATTGTCACAAGAACAATTAAATCTTTTCCCCTATACCGCATCACATGTTTAGCATATCTTTGATATCTCACTTGAACCTGTATTTATATTTGTTTACATCTTTTTTTTCTCTTCATTTTTTCATTTGTTTCCAATATTCTACCCCTTCTCTCTTTTTCTATTTCGCATTAAATATCCCGTATTTTCCTCTTTAAAAAAAAATTATATTTGAGTGGTTCTCTTCTGAATCTTTCATGTTGGCCTACCAGTCATATAAACGATTGACGTTTGTACCATATACTATATGATTCATAGATGATTTACATTACCATACGTATCAGGACAATTTCTCCCTGGACAATCGCCCCCTGAAAATTACCTCTCCGGGAAACTACCCCGCCCCCCCCCCCACATGGACAATCACCCCCTATGATTAGGTCAATTACCCCCAGTTCATTAAAGGGGAAGTCGACCCTGATAATAAGTTGGTTTTTAATAAAAGCAGATTTGTTTTCTCTCGGGGGTTAATCGTCCTGTGGGGGGGGGGGGGGGGGGTATTGTCCAAGGGGGGTAATTTTTAGGGAGGGGGTGGTGTATGTGCTTGGGGATAGTTTTCCGCGAGAGACGGTCCTTTGATGTTATACCTTCATGGTTTATCAAGCAATTTCCCCAACTCTTATCACAAAATGTCCACATCTTGGGCAGATACTCAATACTGCAATCCCTCTCTCTTCACACATCCTCTCTCTTTATTCCAATCTCCCTCTATCTCATAACCTTTTACATATTCCTATCTCAGTCATATCCCTCTTTACCTCAAGGAAAGTAGAATTTAAATTCAGAGAGGTACATTGTATCTAATTTACATATTATCATATTATTTTCAAGGTACCATAATGTGGGGCACGGTGTTGTTATATATTTTACTGTTACAGTAAAGAGAAAATTCGCTCTTTGAAATTCATGGTTTAAATCGATTATATACATATTTAATCATCATTTTGAGCAAAGAAATGGTTAATTGTTTGTACAAAAATTAAATGTAACCATTAGAAAATGCTGCATAGTTGTTACAAAACACGATTGTAGCAAAACTACAAGAGGCATGCTAACAATCTACAAATCGGCGTAAAATTAAGCTCAATATATTTGCACAATACAATAATATGTTCATCCTATTACTTTTTTTTCAATTTTTATTAGAATTATATACTAAATGCATACTGGGGGTGTCAAAAATTTCCATGGATTTGCATTAATATAAAGACATTTTATTTACTCAATTATAACATTTGATGGAATTATGAAGCCAAAATGAGGTTCATGGACAAGTTGAAAACATTGGCAAATTTCAACAAGTTTCTTAATCAGTACAATTACGCCACAGAAAAGATGATTCTTGAAGAATTAGAAATGATGCATACAAATACTACACATTACCCATATTCTTTAAATGTTGCAATGAATATGAATATTGTAATTTTGAGATGCAGCTAATATCTACTTACTCCATATGACAGCTCATATATTTTTCATGCATAATTGACTACATTTCTTGCAGTATATGCACAAGGAATCTGCAGCATAATACTATTTTTAGAACAGGAAATACCTTTTTCAGATAACACAAGCAATGCATACTTTCACATGAAATCTACTCTCAATTTAATTTATCTATAACTAAGCTAGATTACTCATTACTAAAGAATCAGCATCAACAATAAACTGGATCAAAGAAGGTGATTATCCAGTGCCCTTCCTGATCAGTTTAGAAAGACATATCAGATATATTTTGGAAATTCTTTAGATGATATGCCACACATTGAAAGCTTAAATGGGAATAGAATATACATACAGAGTATTTCAGATATAATTAAACCAACTTGTTAATATTAATTACATGGGTTTATTGCTCCCCAATGAAATATTGGTGTAGATCAGTCACTTGAAAGACAATTGATGATTAGAAGTTTGCAAGCCCACTATATACATTTTATGTCAACAACGCATTCTTCAACAATACATTTGAATCCCTTTAAAATTTGTCAATGAAAGCCATTTCACAAATGAACACTTCGGCCCCCATCAGAAAAGATCCACCAACAGAAGAGTTACTGTATGAAACTGAAAGCATTAAACAATGTAAATCTAACAAAATGTATGTCCAACTAATAAAGGTAGTGGCCCTCAATCTAAAGCTTGTAATTTCCTCAGTAGATGATAAGTCAAATCTTAGAATACACCATCTTCCTTCATATGATTTTCTCCTTTAGCTCTTCAATTGGCCCCCACCCAGGAAACCTCTTTAAATTATCATGTATTATACAATGTTGTAGCATGATTACTTGTTATTTTATTAAGTTGTTAAATTTAAATGACAATAAACCTATTACAGTTCAAGATCCTGGTGGAAGCTTGCAAATGAAGGCTACAAAATAAACACGAAGAAGGTAATGTAATTTTCTGTTAAAGTCATACTATATGTTAGGATGATGTAGCAGTTAAGTTGGTTTGGAATAACCAAGTGTAAATAACAATGTTATTTTGAACATTACTAATATATCTTTTACTTGTAAACCTTGGAGAAATTAAAAGAATTATGTAATATATATATATAGATGTATATAATTTGAATGGTTATGATTCAAATTACATGAATACAAATTCCAATATAACAGGTGAAACATCTGCTGTGCTATTACTGACCAACAGCAGCTAACAGGAAGTTTTCTGTGTCAGATTCCACTTTTGTGTACTTCATCCTCAAAGTCTGTATCCAACTCCATGGGTTCTGTTTCATTCTGCCTTTGTGATGTCCTCACCAGGTCTGAGAACTTTAACACAGAGAGCAACACAGTTTGGGAGCAGTTTAGAAAAGAATATCACATATGCAATATTCCTCATCAGTCTTGGTTTATTTATTTGGATGGTTGATTGAATTTAATAAATCTTGCTTTGGTCTGAATTACTGAATATGAGGTTGTAGCAGCCACAAACGGATATTTTTTACAAAAATATATTCTAATGAAATCAACAAAATGTGTTGAAGTTGTTCTAACACATACATCATGATTCAACCAACTTAGAAAGTGCAGTCAAAGTTAATGCATAAATTGCAAATCCTAAGCTAATTTCTCTAAGCTGCACTGTACACTAACCAAAGGTAATAAAAATAGACATCCCCTGCAAAAAAAAAACTTAATAGAAGGACACTTTTTAAATATCACTCAATAGTTGCATTCAGGAGGTGTAAACATGTAACTTACCTAAAAACCAGTGACCCGTTGTCCATGGGTTTGGGATCCCTTGGCTCTCAATTTGTTGAGCAATTATTTGTGGACCATTGTTCTGATAGGAGTCAGTGTGTGGGCTGTCAGCAAACTGTGGGCTATCCGTTTTGTAGAACTGGGGCCATTTGAATCACTGGAAATAAAAACAAATGATATCATTCATTTATTTCATTTGATTGGGAGCATAAAAATACAACAGAGGAATTTTGAAATGAAACAAGAAAATATCATGGAATACTATATACAGATAAATACATGTATGCTGGAGTAGGTACATGTGTATAGCGACCAAAAACAAAACAAAACAACAACTTCATATCAGGCTTACCCAGAATCCAAATACATGTATAATAAATTGTGAATAAAAACTGAAAGGTAGTTATACAACAATTAATAATTTGATAACATTAATCCATATTCACTTTGCAAGCAGATTCGACATGAATGTCAACAGAGAATTTAAAGAAAGATACATCTGGTAATTCTTTAAACTTATTTTTACCTAACCACTTGCTAAGTTCTTATCACAATATTCTAATCACTTGTGAATGTTGTTTGATCACAATTCATAGTTTCAGAATAAAATCCAGACACAGTCAAACCTGCTTTAGTGACCACCTGTCTACAAAGACCACCTGTCTACAAGGACCACATTTTTTGTTTCCCTTGAAAATGGTTTCTCATTGAAACATGTACTAAAGGAACCTGTCTACAAAGACCACCTGTCTACAAAGACCACTTTTTGTGTTTCCCTTGGGCGGTCGCTGTAGACAGGTTTGACTGTATTCACAAACATGTACATATAAATATATGCTTAAAATATACTAGTTGGTGTAATGAATATTACCCAAAACTATAACTTTTCTTTAACTGGAATATGAAAATTGCATGATTCATATTACAAAAACTTACCATTCTTTAGGACAATGATATCTGTCATAAAATTATACTGGAAGGTGGTAATTTCATTTATTTTCAGGTATGTATGTCAAACTTCAAAACCAATTAAAATACTCAGTATGATACACGTACATGTATCTAGTTACATTAACATAGGCTAAATGTATATCTTCGTTAGCTACAAAAAAAAAAGAATGAGGAATAACTAACCACCAATCTGTGAGCTTTAAGTTGGCTGGTCTTCAATCAAAAGGGGTCAATGTATGGGACATTACATCCTTGCTGGACCTCTGATGGGCATTTCAACTCTGGTAGGAGCATTTTTAGGCTGTCAGTCCGTAGGCAGTCAAACTTAGTCATCGGTCATTGGGCGTGAACGTATCTGAATCACTGCAAAGCAATACATATGATATTTGCATTTGATTATTCAGAATGAAACAGAAATAATGAGATACATTAATGGACTGCATTGGAAGCATTCTACACCATAAACATATTCTAATGTTTGCTTAAATATCACTATACCCAGAAACTAATAAACTAAAGTTACTTTGGAGATAAACACACCTAATAATTTTTTTTTTTTAAATCTGGCTGGTACCGCCCCCCCCCCCCCCCCCCCCTCCCACTTCGGGGTCAAAGGGACCGCAATTGTGTTCCCAAAATCTCCGGTAAAGAACAATAGTGAGTTGCATTAATTCAACCCAGTGTAAGGATTGTAGCCTCTCAACATACTCCCAATTTTTAAAAAGCATATCAACTAATCTATTTCACACACTACTAGTACCCAACTGAAAACTATGAGATGTACTCAGTTTTGTTAACAGCCTTTTTAGAAAGTAATTTGGATGATGTGCATTAACGAGAAGAAAGTATCTGAATAGAAAAATGTATTACTAACCAAGCTCAGCTAATGGGATGTCTCCCATATCCATGGTGTGTACAAGTCCAGGTTCCGACACTGCCATTTTCCCCGCCACCACCTGCTGCCCCATTTCATTTTCACCGAAGTGCCTCTCCTTGGTACCGAATTCTTTCTCCTTTCCATATCAGTCTAGTAGATTTGTCCCTGTTCTACGGGACAAGGCTATCCTGGATAAACTCCATCTAATGATTGAATATAGGTATTTATAATAGCAATAGTTTATAAAGAAAATAAAACCTGATATTTGATAATCATATCTCTAACACTGGCAAACCTACCAAGTGCTAGACCTGACCTGGTGAAGGCATGTGGTTCTACATGTACAATAATTTTAGTGCACTAAAGTTTAGACCCAGTCAGACTGTTGAATTATATTGTTTCAAGTCATTTCTTTCACTCTGCACTAATTAATTGTGACCACTATGAGAGACAACACACCACAATATCCTTGTTTAGTTGCTGAAAGTGAAACAGCTTTTGATGAGTACGAGCATAGACGTAGATTCTAGACTTTATTACAGAAGATCTGCACTTTGACAAAATATGGTCATACCTAAAACCACTTATAATTATAAGGATGCAAAGAAAAGACTTACATATATGACCAAATTATGCAGGTCTCAAGTGAATTTGAAACTAAAGTAAAGGTAAATGTGATGGTGATCTTTGGTAGATGTTGATGCAGTGTACTCACTACCAGTGGCGGATCCAGGGGGGGGGCCCCGGGGGGCCCGGGCCCCCCCCTTGAGAAAAAAATCATGTAAAATCACGTGATTTTTACCTTTTTTTGGGGTTGGGCCCCCCCCCCTGGCGCTCAAGGGGGGGGTGCAAATCGAAAAAATTTCGAGGACCAAAAAAAAAAAAAAAATGTGTTCACTACCCCCCCCCCCCCCCCCCCCCCCCCCCCCCCCCCCCCCACTGAGCGACTTTTCGGCCGGCGCGATTTTCAAATTTTCGGGAGCAAAAAAAAATGAAGAAAGTTGGGCCCCCTCCCCTAAGAAATCCTGGATCCGCGCCTGCTCACTACTCACTAGACTAGTCACTAGTGCCAGTGGTATATTTCTACAGCAACAGATACAGAACCCATCTCTGAAATTATGCAAGGTTTGCCACATCACATTACTTTAAGTTCTAAACATATACTGTAACCCACAGGTTAGTAGCAAATAAACTGGGTCTGTTGTTACTACGATAACCCCAGAATCTAATTTAATGGGTCCCGTTCATTGAGCGAAACCCCGAGCGAAACATTTTTAAATTGTTTGCATGCACGTGCTTTGATACACTGGTACACTAACATAACCCGCTACATGTGGGACTGGGTTTACGAAAGAGGAAATAATCATAGGGTAATCACCAATTTAGGAGAGGTTTATTTACAATTTTATAGATAACTCAATCACGACGTGCATACATTTTCATTGAATCGAGAACAAAATAAACCTCAACTTACCAGTTCCACGCAGACTCGAAGTTTAAGCATCAGATTTCGGTGAATCATGTTCTGCTAGCAGACTAGTTATAGCTAGGCGTGCCGGTTCGTAAAATCAACAAATTCCTTTTCGCGCGTTAACTCGAGCTTTACGAACTGGCATACAAAGGGCAAACATTTTATAAAATCGAATAACTTTTTAATTAAAGCGTTTTATGACCTAAAATTTTGCAGAAAGGTTGATCATGGTAATATCATTCAGAATATGTAAAAATATTAAAATCGAAAATTGACACGAAAAACGCTTCGTATGCCGGTTCGTAAAATCAGCGACGGTATGTATACAGTATGAAGAATCACACAAATCAACCTTGCACTTTAAAGTCTGAATTATAGCTATAGTTAAATAGATGCATTTATTATTCTCTTGCAAAAACAAAAGAAATTTGTAGTGAACAATATTATTGGTTACAGTTAAAAAGATACATAAAATACGTAACCTAATTACATAATTAAGAGCAAGATTGAAGCCAAACAATACACAAAGAAATACAATTAACAATTTATAGTATTACCTTAATTATTGAGAGCAATCATAACAGTGAAAGTATTACAGCTATTGTAATATCAAGGGTATATCTACTAAAGCGTCATGCACTGTTTATAGGTATTTCGATAGATTACGATCCTATATTTAGAGGTCGGCTTTTATTTTACGACCACGGATTCAAGTAACAAACTCTAAATTATAAACAGTGCTACATACCCTCTACCTTTAAGGCTCGAGGATGACGAAAATTAGTAGTTTCATCATTGGCAGATTATAGTCAATTTTTGTAATGATCTAATTAAGCAATGTTATTGAATTTAATCATCACTACACTTATCTAAATCATTCACAGAATCGCAAAATGAGATGATGTATGAGAACCCTTGCCATGACATTTATTATATTTATGTATAGAGCATATTATTTTGTTTTATTCCAACATAATTATACAGCAAAGCATATAGCATAGCAGAGCATATAGCATAGCCGAGCATATAGCATAGCAGAGCATAATAACATAACAGAACTAAAAAGTAAACATACAAACATTTTAAATCAATTACTTCTGTGTGACCTTATGTCTGATACCGCGGTATTATCCTCTAAATTTTGCTTGAATATCATTATAATAGGAAATCCCTGCATGGACCCATCCTAGTTAAGCTACATATTACTCTTAAATGGATATCGCCTGCGAAGTTATATTGTACACAATAATACAAACATATGGACAAGATCGGACCCCCGGTCACAATGTTTACCTAAATATAATTAAACCAATAGGCTAATCTTATTAATCCGGGCGACTATCCCAAACAATGACCGTCTTGATATAGCTGTAAAGTAATTGAATCATTATCCATCATAGGGCTAGATCTCATCCGCGCGCGTCAGAAAGCGAAGTATCTAACGGTAAATCGCATTAACTCCTCCCCGTCAGTCTCGGGTTAGGCGAAGCACCGAATCCGCGCGCTCTTGATGTATTTACACGCATGGGTGCCGTTTTAATCTAATAAATTACGTCTATTGTTTGGCTTTATCCCTACATCATGACTTTGAACATGAAAATCCTTTCTTCTATACAGAACCATCATCTTTGTTTGGGTACATAATCAACAAAGATAGATTGCCTGTGCTGGCCAGCGTTTGATATGCCTATAACGAAATTCTCGAAATAAATGGGGGAAAACCGCTCCGATTATATTCGTATCATTATGGGCATACTATACATACATTATACATTGTATATGTAAAACATTATTGATGAGTTCCGCTCGGAGTTCGAAAATAGGCAAAAACACAAGAAAAGATGAACCTCCGTTCAAGAAGAAATTATTTTACAAAATAATTCTTCTCGTACGTTTATTGTTAATTTGTTTTGTGTGATAGTTGTGTTGTATTATGCTGTGTATATCTTATGCAACATAAGGGACAGGGTGTGTGTTAAGGTGTGGGGATATTATTTACTGTGTGCTGTGTCCACTCGAGAGAATTGTGCAAATCGTCAAAGAAGTAACCAGGATTTGTTATCATTTTATCTATAGATTAAATAATAATTCTAAATCTCAGTTACTATATTTTAGCTGATGAATTTAATGTTGTCAGTAATTTTTTTAAATATAGGTACACTCTAAAAAACTGAAATGTTAAATTTAAATTTAAAAGGGCCGAGGAGTGACCACTCTTTCAAAATGTCAGATTGTTTCTTTTAACCTGCTAGATTCAACCTTTATAGTGTTGGATCCAGCATGTTCAAAGTGTTAATCTACCATTTTGAAAGAGTGGTCACTCCTCGGCCCTTTTAAATGGTGATTAAACATTTCAGTTTTTAGAGTGTATAGACTTATATAATATGACACTCATGTTTAAATTAGAAATCAGAGAGAGAGGGAGAGAGAGAGAGAGAGAGCGTAAGAATAGAGAATGAAATTACTCTGGTCGTTTGACTTAATAACCCCGATTGTTTACTTAATCTCCTATTACGTTTCCCTCCCATTTTCTTGTATTTCGGGTTTGTTCTTTCGTTTGTTCCTTTAATTTGTATTATAAACAAAACAAAAATCGAGATACGGTTTCTAGCTTGTTAACCACACAAATTTTGCTCAAAGTTTTTTTTCTGATCAACCACTATAAATCGATTTTTTTTTTGTTTTTCTTCTAAGAAACTTATATTGATATCTCCTAAATTATCTTCAAAATTGTTATTTTTAGTAAGGTTTTAAAGGCACACTGCCATACTTGTAGCTACTTGCTCCCTCTATATAGAAAACTTCCACAATCGGTGCCTGTTGGTCCCCCATGATCCTCTTTTTCTTATGTTAAATGAGAGCTGAGTTAATGAGATAGCCACCTGTCACAGTGACCTCGGCTGGCTCGCTGTGTGGTCTAATCCCTTCTTGCCCAGTAGTGGTGACGGTCTTTAAAGAGTAATACATGTACAATGATAGATCCCAGTTGGTACTTCAGTATAGGTAAACCGTTCACAATTTATGAGAAAAGCAAAGGTCCCAACATATTCCCTTGGGGTACATAGGCTCAAGGTGATGAGAAACTTTGACCTGAAGTAAATTGTTGACGAAAAAGACACTATTGTTATTAAACTCATTCAATTTGAATATCTTCCAATCACCAAGTTTTTTGTTTTTTTTATGGAGAAGGTGGTTCAAGAGTGATAGTCTGAAGAAGAAAAAAAGGTACGCACTATATTCTCACGTTCAGCACCATATTGCGTTATCAAAGTCTACAAAGTGGTAATTGTATCAGTCATTTAATGTTAGCCTGTAGGTTTTGGTCATCAACCATCTTTTGCGGGCGAAATATATTAATCAGATTTCCTGTAATCATACGGAAAAGGATACAATGCTGCAGTGACATTTATCACGAGGAAACAATACCTAGACGTTAATTCGGAAAAGAAAGCAGTTTATTTCATTTTGATCTGTTCTGCCAATCGAATATCACGTGATTAAGCGAATGTTGCAATCTGGTGTGGGCATATGTCATGTTGTTGCGGTTACAAGTGGGGTACGATAGATTTGAGAATGTGCTTTGTGTTCTGAAACGGAGATAGCATGACTTTATGAGGATGCATCATCAAAAATAAGTGAATCAATCTTATTTCGATTGCTAGCATAATGGCAACAAATGCACCCCCAAAATACTGGGAACCGTTTGAATTCATTTAAATGAATTATCACCCTGTTGCGACTAAGCCTCGCGTAATAAAAGCATGAGGAAAAATCCTTGTCAGCTAATGACGAGCAGTTACACAAAACAAAGATATACTCATGCAAGCATGCATGGCGGGAGAAAAAAATGACGGAAAGTCATTTTCCGCCTAGTTCATTTTCCCAGCATTTTTTATTCATAATAACCCCACTGGGCCTTTTAATAATCTAGAGCTGAGCGAGCGTCAATCGCTTGATGCAAAGGTGAAAGCAAAAATGTAAAAGGCTACAAGTCATGCACAAACGCGGCGTGTGTGCGTGTGTGTGTATACAGCGTTGTTTGTGTGTATGGAGAGGATTCATACGGAATAAGGAATAGCATGGGGTAATACATTGGACTGGTGGATGTTAAAAGGGGTACAAGATAATACGTGCTCTCGCATCCGAGGCGCCACTCTCCCTATATAACCCCGTGGAATTGAACCAGATCTAGAGAATGATCCCTTGCTGGTGTTTTCCGTCGATGGAGATGTAGTCATTTTAGTTCGTGTAAAATCGAGCACATTCTGAACGTTTCTCTTCTAAATTTGGGGAAATGCAGTACATGCATAAGATAATATGAACAACTAGAGTGCCGTAAACCCAAAGTGTATCTATGCACGTTAAAAAAAAAATTGAAGAAATCCATACAGAATTATTGTCTCAATATCATAATACTCAAAGCATTAAAATATAGATCTCCCTTGACACGTGTATAGGAGGAATATTGTTCCACCTATACACGTGTCAACATAGTCCTTTATTCTAGTTTTTCGAGTATTTAGATTTTAAGTCATTAATCTCCTCCATCGCACAAAAATAACCTTCTCGTATTATCTTATATATATATATATATATATATATATATATATATATATATATATATACTGAGACATATTCAATCTTTGCACAATTTCCAATCAGGGACTTAGCAACTGGGAACGTTCATTTAACCTACGCAACAATATTTGGTTTCTCATTTCCTTTCCAAATATATTCATTTCCACGAGAGTTTCCAAAAAACTATTGTTTAGGTTATGTCCTTTTAATTTTAAATATATATCATCTGATCACTTTTTATTCAAAAGCTCAGTTTAGTTCAGGGGTCTCAAGATGCTTTAAGAGTTTCCATTGGGTGAAACAAGAAGACCAATAAATGAAATGAATAAATAAAGATGAAAATCTAATGTTCAAAAGCTGTTCTCGCATAAAAGGCGAGAGAGCAAAGGAGACGTAAAATACAAATATATATATATATATATATATATATATATATAAGTGGACCACGATGTGCCACAGCAAAGTTTCTTTTTACTTTGAAGAAGAAGAAAAAAAATCGATGATGCAGAGAACTAAAATATTCCATATTTTGAAGGAGTGTCTGTGATATCCTTTAAGTCCACCCCCACTTTCGTTCAGTCAAGTAATTGTCTATAAATTGCCCGCGCTAAATACGAGGATTTTCGCTTCCGAAGATTTCTGATTACGATTAAAGCCATGCAGTCTCGACAAATTTCCTCTTAAATGAAGGAGAGGAGTTCCTAATCAAGTAGAAAGGTTACGCCTATTACTCTCATCACCTCCCTCTCACTTCTGATGAATAGTTTGAAGCCTTATGCCCGCCTCAAAACAAAAACAAAAAAGTCTGGATAGATCGGGCTCGGAGGAGAAAGAAGAGAGGGGGAAAAAATGCCTAAAAATGAAACGAATGACTCTCCAGTGAGTCGATAGAAATATGCTCCTTTATGGCTATGCACATTAACTGATGAAAAATGCCTTAAGACAGCGACTCCTCCGATATACTAAATATAAACGTTATCCCTCACTTCTCTCGATCTCCCACTTTCCCTGCGGATGGTTTTTCCTCTCTTTCTCCAACTTCTTTTTCTCTCCCGGCTTCTCTCCGTGTCTCACTTCGTGCGATATGAATTCAGCTTGCTACAGAATACGTTCTTGTAATCTATCTCTTGCTATTTCATCTCTTTCTCCTTCTGTCTATGTATTTTCCCCTCTCTCTATATTTAACATACTGAAGAGAAAAGTTGAGAGTAAGAGAGGGAGAGAGAGAGAAAACGAGAGAGAGAGAGAGAGGGTGAGAGAAAGAAAAAGAACATATTCATTCAAAGAGAATCCTGTAAACATAGAGAAGTCTGAAAACATAAGAGGATAAACAAAGAGAAAAAAAATGGGAGGGTTCAGAAACAGGGGGAGAAATGGGAAAGCAAACACAAAATGTACATGGAAATAAATAAAAACAGTTACAAGAGCAGTAGAAGGAAAAAGAAAGTTATGCCTTAGAGAAAAATGAATATGATGAAAAACAAAGAAAAAGTAAGATAGAAATAAAGAGAGAGAAAAAAAAGAAGGAGACATTAATTTATAGTAAGAAGAAAGACAGAGGAGAGAGAAAGAGAGACAGATATAGAGACAAACAAAGAGACGGAGAGAGAAGATAAAGAGATAAGAGAGAGAGAGAGAGAAAGTGAGAGGTTAAGAGAGAGAGAGAGAGAGAGAGAGAAGGGAGTAGCGACGTGACCGTCCCTTGCAGCCGGGTATTGATACATCCCTCTCGCTGGCGGTAAAATCTCGGGGACGTTTCGACTGGCGTGCGGTAAGGGAGTCGCTCAATTACTATCTTGGGAAATCAAGAAATAGTGACTTAAATCGAAAGAGCCTGCGACCTCAACGCTTAATCACTCTTCAACTGAGAGAGAACAGAGTCTTAATATCAACTAAAAAAGACAAGAAAGAAATTTGAAAATGTTCACTTCCACCAACGGAATCATCAAATTGCATCATCGAGTGGAATTAGGTTGGGAGCAGGATCCTAGCGGTCTTAACTCAATATCAAGTCATTTCGGCTTTTATAAAATATAAAATGAAAAACATTACTACTGTCATAGTCATAAAATAGGAATATTGATAAATGAAATCAAATGCCCTGACAAAACTGTCTCCATGCAAGGTTTTCTCTCAAACATTTAAAATAATTGAAAGCCGAGAATTTCGTCGCGAATTGAGCTGGCATCTTATTTCATTCTTATCAAAGTGAAAGTATTTGCATTGCACAATAATTTCTCATCAGAAGAAGTCGAAAAATGTATTTTTAAGAAAATAAAGACTCGGTCATTGTGAATGTTCTAAAACGATTAACTAATTAAAACCAAAAAGTTTATTAGATCGAACCAAAATTAGTATTAAAGTTTGGTATAGTATAGCTTGGAAATGTGTAAATAATAAAATGATCGTAGCATTTTATCGTGTGACAGTAAAGATTTACTATTTCTTAAACATTTTCTTGCAACATGATTATATAAATAAATCTCTCCTTGCTCAAATAGCAATCAGCAAAAGCTTCCATTCGAATAATGGAAGGTGGATTTTTAGGTGAAGCGGAAAATAATGTATAGGCTTTCCCATGCTTGTTATTCTATGTCATGTTTGTTGGAGAGCATTATAGCAGTAATCTGGCAATGTCAAGTAAAAATGTTTTTTCCTAAAAGAACCTCCATTTCTGATTAATATAATTAAAAATATCTTTAAAATTCGGACGAAAAATCTACAAATAGGAAGAAAAAGAAAATGTTCATGCCTGTTTTGACCTGTCTACTCAAATTTTCCCTGAGCAGTTTTTCATTGATCGTCATAATTTCGAACCATCACAAAACACAATGTTTCTTGCGTTGTACATAACAACATTTTCCTATATTCTTCTAAATAATCGCGTGACCTGAACTTAAATGTATTTGTAATGATTAATTCATCCATCATATCCATGATCACTTTCAAACTAAATGGTTTCTCTTAACCTTCCTACATCTCACTGCTTGGTGGGAGGCAACAGGTTTCGCACATAAAATATATATATAGTATTTTTCTCAACCGTATTTCAGGGCGCGTTGCGAGCCGTTGCTATGGTGCGGGATGCGGGGTGGATGTGGGAAAGCAGGTCTCTTGATTGCACGGTGGAGCACGGCGGATGCTAGAAGTCAACGGCGTGGTGAAGGGTTCTTCAATCGCTTCCGCTCGGCTAGTTGTCTGGTAAACATTGCATCAAAGAGTGGAGGGCATGATATAACACGCTGAGAAGAACATTAATGATTTCTTCGGCTGTAATACGCACAATATACCACAAATTGATTTTGAACATGTGATGGTTGAAGTTTTCTGAAGATTTACCTTTATTGTTGTTGGTCTTATTTGGTTATTGTAAAGGATATTGGAGCTTAAAGTCATGACATGATTGTGTAAGACTTCATCACAATCGTGTGAATATACGCTTGAATTGTATCATAATGTGAAAGAGGAAGTCATTATTTTAAAACATGCTTCTGCAAAGATTTTCCCCCCAAAATGTGTTTGAAGACAAATATTGATAAAAAGAATACATAATTTGGGTTTTCTGTTGTACAAAGAAAACCTACATTTTGTATTCTTTTCATCAATATTCGATTTTAAACACATTTGTTATGAATATCATTGCAGAAATATGTCTTAAAAATGAATGACATCCCCTTTTACATTATGATGCGATTTAAGTGAAATGTTGGCATCATATCTTTAGAGCTCCCAACACTTTAGAGGGGCTTCAAAGAGCGATATTTAACTCTGTTTTTCTTCTTCATAATGCGTTCATATCATGTTGTACGGAGAAGCTTATGTAAAACGCGTTAGCAGATTGGTATAACTTCATTATCATTTTATGAATGAATGGATACCGTTGTGAGAAAACAAAAATAAAAAACACAAGAATGATAATTTATAAAGAAGTAAATTATAATGATCAATTTTAAAGAAGAACAAAAGGACGGGACAAAAAAAGCTTTCCAAGAGCTTGAATTAAGTTGAACTTGGCTTATCTTAATCCATTGATTGATGGAACGCTTAATATTAGTCTCTGTATTCCGTACAAATTACATTTTTCAATTCATTTAATTCAATTAAACTTATTCCGCAATATAAAAACATGCGTATACAAAGAAACTGTAAATGTTACCTACATGTATATATTTACGAAAGTTGCGGGGCTTTCCAGGAAGGTTACGAAAACCTGTGAAGTTGGATTGCCCGTTACAAAATGAAAAACAAACAAAAAGAAACACAACATATTATAAGCACACCACAACAAATTAAGTAAAATTACAAATGACATGATTTATGAAATGGGTGGGAAAATGTGTTTCTACGTGAATTCATTACAATGACCGTCACTCAGAATCATAAGGTTACAATGTTTTTATAAATTACTGTTTATGCAGTTTCTCAGCAGGGAATGACGAGTATTATTTTATACACCTGTTAAAAGCCCTAAATGCTTATTAATCTTGTCGAAATTGAGTCGTAATCTTTCACAGACAACTAAAACGCGTTCAAAAAAACCTTTTTACGAGTATTTACGCGCATGGTTATATTAAAGACCAATTCATTGTTTTAACCTTAATCACATTCACATCACGGTTAAATTGATGGGAAAAGATTCAGTGGATCTGACATATTATGGCAATTGCATTTTCCTCTCACAAAAGGAAACATACTATCCACGTAATAGGCGCGCGTCCATTTATCTTAGCATCTTTTCGTTTTCCCGCCAAAACTTTGATCAGAAATTCCCGACATTATTCCCCGCACGTGCGATCAATGATATGGGGTAGATATTTACGCTCCAGGCGCTGTCTTTCACTCACTCATCACAGTTCCTGATGCAATTATAATGATTATTACATTCGAATCACAGCTTGCATGAATACGTCTTCTTAAAAGAAGATCAATTTTTTACATCCTTTCTTTGAAATGATTAGTAATGAAAATCCTAATCACTGGCAAAATGATATTGAGTACGGGCCCTTCCTCTCTTTGCTTTCTCCCTCCCTTTAGTTCATTGTGTGGTAGTGAGCGGATTAGGTGAAGTTTATTCATGAAAATTTCTCCCGCGGAAAATGAAATAAGAATAACAGTGGGGAGTCATTATTTCTGCTTGTGTGTTTGGGATTTCGGGAGAGCGAGCAGCGCGCACGGATTACCAGACCATCGCTTGTCAGCTGACGGTTGAGGCTCGGCCAGCTCACCGCTGTTGAGCTGTGCCCTGCTACCTGGCAGCGTAATTACTTCCCGAATTACTTATCAAAAACAATCACCACCAGTCATCATTCCTCCTCTCCATATCTCTCCTTCCACAAATCACAATAAATGATGAAATGTCGAGGAAGAGAGAGAGAGAAGAGAAAGTGCCGTTTGCCCTCTGTCAACTTGCGGATTTTCTCTTTTCACGCTCGTTATGTTTTCGAGTCATAATGAATGGGAATGAACTCTGTAATTTGAACGGAAAGATGAAAATGCGTTGACCACCTGTGCTGGTCGATTGCAAAACCAATCGCTGCCAGGACGCATGCGCAATATATTATAGATTGGACGCGCATGTCATTTTGTTTTTGTTCGGAATATTTTACCTTCATGTTTTCCTGTTTTAATTAAATTTAAGTAAAAATCGGTGGGGGATGTTCACTTCTGACATTTGAATGTTTTTTTTTTATAATAAGAGTTAAATAACCGGTCACTTCAAGCTTTGTAACACTGTAGGGAGGAATTCTGTCACAGAAGGAAGAAATGAGAAGAAGGAAGAGAGAAAGTGATTTTAGAGAGAAAGACAGTGGCAAATCGAGAGGAGGGTAAACGGTGGGGTTGGGGGATGGCTTCTAAGTTTGAGATCGTTAAATAAATTATGTTCGGCACGAGGTAACATGACTGTTTCTATATAATGTTACTCGCCAACATGGCTCCCTCCCCCACCCCTTTTCTCTCTCTCTCTCTCTCTCTCTCTATTCTCTATCTCTCTTTCTCTCTCTCTCTCTCTCTCTCTCTCTTGCTCTCTGATACTTGTTCCCCCTCTTTTCCCAAACAAATAGCACTGGGGGTAGTGTGTCAAAATAAGTCTTGATGAGCCGATGACGGGAGAGGGGAGAACGGTGACATGGGCACGATTTAAGGCGATTTAGAGAGAACATAAAAGGAAAAGAGAAGGGATCGAAAGACAAAAAGAAAAAAGAAAAGAGGGGCTAAAGGATAGCGAATCCTGACTGAGATGCATTAAGTTGATTAGTTTTTGTTATGGCTCGGGACCGGCCAAATGCGCGCGTCCAACAAAAAAAATGGAGAAGAGAAAAAAAATGAGAGAGAAAGAAAGAAAAATACGTCGTACCGCGAAAAATGTCGTCTGCACGCACAGCCACACCGAGAGGGAGAGACCGCCCGAGAAAAATTTCATTATTCTGATTGCTTGCGAAATGCGAGTCTTTTTAATTTGAGAGGGTATATAGTGATGCGTACGGCAGTCTGTCCAAAAATTTGGCTGTCAGTTTTGTCCAGAACCCCCCCCCCCCCCCCTCCTCTCCGCCTTTCATTCTCTCTCTTTCTTTCTCTCTCTCTCTTGCTCACTATCTTCCGCTTACACTCATGCTATTTCAATATCATTGTCACGTATCGATCATCAAAAAAGATACCTTAGAATGCATTTAATTTCAACCGATTTCCTTTAATGACTCTGCAATACGATGGTCGTTAAATATCACTGACACCTGCACTGCTGCATATACGAAAAATGTTAAGTGTAAATTTGTATAATATACTGCTTTTTGACTTCACACGAAGTATCGGCTATTTCAATATACAGTACTGCTAATAATGCCAATATCGCACGGGTGCAATCTATAATACAATAAGAAAATATCGATCGTCATTAAACACAATTCATGATGTAACCAGGGTAATAATACTAGGTTTATGAGAATAATAATGATAATTATTGATATTACTGTTATTTGTATTATTATTATTGTTTATATTATTAATATTATAACTATTATTATTGATAGTAGTAATAGTAATTTTAGCGTTATTATTATCGTTATCATTATTATTTGTTATTGTATTATTATTATTATCATTGTAGTATTATTATTATTATCATCATCATCATCATAACCATCATAACAATGGTATGCCTATTAATGATGATGATGATGATGGTGTTGTTGATGATGATGATGATGATGATGGTGATGATGAATGATAATGGTGATGATGATGATGATGATGAGTGATGATGATGAAGATGATGATGATGATGATGAAGATGATGATGATGATGATGATGATGATGATGATGAAGATGATGATGATGATGATGATGATGATGAGAGTTACAAAGTTCCATCCTTCATGAAATCAGCTTTACATTATTTCAAGGAAAGAGATAACCAGCTGAATGAATTACCAAGATCAGAGGATAGAGATAGAGAGAATGCGGAACGTCCAAGCAGATGTGACATAATCATCGGACTCACAGACACCCTGAAAAGAGGAATTGAGAGTTTCATCACCAAGAACTCCGAGAATATATACGTCTAGGACCTGCAAAAGGAAGCTATATTGGGCACAAGACGACTCCTAAGAAAAGCACTTGGACAGCATAACAATAGAGTGTAATACAAAGTTGCACTTGATCATGTCGAAAGCACTAAGTGTTTTTTTGTTGGTTGTTAAAGTAAAGAATTCCAAGAATTCAGGGACTTGATCCTGTTTTACAGAGTAATAAAAAGAAGAAGAAGAAGAAGAAGAAGAAGAAGAAGAAGAAGAAGAAGAAGAAGAAGAAGAAGAAGAAGAAGAAGAAGAAGAAGAAGACGAAGAAGAAGAAGAAGACGAAGACGAAGAAGAAGTAGAAGCAGAAGAAGAAGAAGAAAAAAAGTAGAAGGAGAAGAAGAAGAAGGACAAAATAAGAAGAAGAAGAAGAAGTAGAAGAAGAAGGAAAAAAGAAGAAGTTGAGAGAGAATATGAAGAAGAAGAAGAAGAAGAGGAAGAAGAAGAGGAAGTTCATTGTTTCTAATCTGCTATCGCTGATTAAAGTGCAGCCAAATTCGCAGAAGATACTCATACCCCAAGTAAAAAGGAACTAGAGTGAGACAGAGAGAGTCAGAGTTTCTCATCACATTATTTTAACACTGTCATCTTCAGTCTTTTTTCCCAGTTCCATGTCTTGTCTCGTAATTATTATTGGTCTCCCCCGAGTCCCCCCCCCCCCCCCCCCAAAAAAAAAGAACCAGCAGACTGCAATGTTTCGAACCTCGGCTACTTCTACAGCTATATACAAAGTCTGGAAACATAACGAGACAAATGTTCGTCAATATTCGCGTTTCCAGTCCAAAAGATATTTGAAATAGTGCCCTTTTCCCCTTGCAAGTACATAGCGCTGCTCAATTTGGTACATACGTTTGGGTAACTTAAACAATAAATACATTGTAACTCTCTATTTGAAATACAGTAAATACAGTATCATGTACTCTAGAAAATAGAAATGACTTTAAAGGTTTCTTGAATCGTTTTTAAAGTTCGTTGTAGGCGATGTACATTGCTTTCCTAGAATTAGTACTATTTTAATACTGCAGACGTCAATATGCCTCAAATCCATAAGCGTTTTTTTTTTTTGGTATAGGTTTATGACTAGGGTGTTTACTTTAAGTTGCGTAGTATAGCAAAACGGAGATAGAAAGAGAGAGAAACAGGGGGAGAGAGAGAGATAGAGAAGAAGGAGAGTGAAAGAGAAGGAGAAGGAGAGAGAGAAGGAGAAGAAGAGAGAGACAGAAGGAGATGGAGAGAGAGAGAAGGCGAAGGAGAGAGAGAGACAGAGAGAGAAGGAGAGAGACAGAGAGAGCACGCGAGAGGTAAGCTACACCCTCCGGCACGTCCCAAGGAAGAGATGGTGCTGAAGAAGAAAAAAATCCGCTTTTTGTTGGATGAGTTTATAGTAAGATGCTCTTAAGAGATAGTTATCCCTCGGAAATTCTTTCTATCTATTTTTGTTATTGATTTAATTTCTGTATTCTTTTACTTTTGCTTGCCAGTTATTTTAGTTTAGAGACAGATATATTCCACCCCCGGTGTTTTATTTTGTTTTTGTTTTTCCTTAGAGGTAGAAGTAGAAGTAATAGTAGTAGTAGTAGTAGAAGTAGTATTTTTGCTATCATTAAACAATATTATTATTATTGTTATTATCATCATCATCATCATCATCATCATCATCATCATCACCATCACCATCATTATAGTCGTTTTACTGTCTGTCTTGTTTTCTTTTGTTTTTTATTCTGCTTTACTTTGTTTCGTTTTGTAATCAATTATGTATAATGTTCGCACTGTTCAATGCTATCTAAACTACAGTCACACATACATCATGCAAGTGTTTAAATTAACACCAATCAACACCAAGGACATCGAAGCTCCTTAAGCCCATTACACACTTTCTACGATCCTTCAGCGCTCCGACTTTCAATGTGGTCGCAGTTCCATTAAATATGGAAATTTAAACGACTATCACCTCCTTGATTGTCGTCCTGAAAAATGATATCAATACGGGAAATTGACATTTTAGTCAATTTATGACTTCTAATCGGCGTAAAGTCCAAATCGGCTTCAAATCGTCGACGGTCGCCCAACTAAAATGACGTACATGTACGTCACTGCGATTCTGTTACGATCTGTTTTTCCTCCTTCATTGAAGCTTGCAGTCATCCGAAATTGTTATTTTATCTTTGATAAAGTTTTCAAAAACTAGATTGTTCAGATTTGACATCTCTGAATGCTCATGTCGAATGCTATTGCGAATGCAGTACTTCCAAAATCGGATCGTGGTCAGATCGTAAATAGTGTGCGGTTGGCTTTGGATGCGACATTGCAGTCTATGCGATGTACAAAATGTTAATATTCAATCAACTTTATGGCCTTTATCATGTTTATGATGACCACAAAAAAATGATAATCAAACTGAACAATTTCATCTTGAAAGTGGGAATGCAAAGAAACGAAATACAAAATCAATGTATCAATTTTTCTATAAAATTGAAAAAAGAATGGACGATATAATTCAATGACAAAGACCCTGATAACATAAAAAATGTCACTTTCAAAATGAGAAGGGAAGAAATGAACGCATGTCGAGATATGCCATGTGCGTGAGAGGGACTATGCATCATTTCGTTCATTTTCATTTGTAACAGGAGTTTTTATTACCATTGATTCGCATCTTTTATTTCAGCCCAAATGATAATGTTACGAAAATATTATGGCAGTTTGTTTATCGAAACACGCACAATGGCTCCTTCAAACGGCTACTTAGCTTGATTAAATGAGCAGAAATATCATTTTTTAGAAACATGAACTATAATTTTAATTGATCTTCTAGATTTATTCAGCGGGCTCGCACGAGATTTTGGGGGGTTTTGTTGGCATCATCATGATCACGTCATGTTTGTCTGGACATGTCACGGCGATACTGTATAAATCTTCCTTTCTAGAGGCAAGAAATTATGTAATTATTGCAATCGGATCCTAAACATTTCCTCAAACAAGTCCAGGATGGTGTCTAAAAGGCTTTTACCGGCGAACCTGCAAGGTCTTGAACACTCTGCTTGAAACTCAACACCGCTACTCGCTACCCCGCAATTACCAGTTTTTAACGTAACATTTCGTCAAGGCAGAAAAGCACAGAGGCAAACGAGAAAAGAAAAAAGCGAGAGGGAAGAAGAAGAAGAAGAAAAAAAGCTTGAGAAATAAGATAGCTTTCTAAGTGCCAAAAGAGTATCTTTAACAGGCAACTAAGATGTAAACACAGCAAGCGTTTTAGTAGCCATCTATTTCTTCTACTGAATCATCAATATTTTTTTTTCTCTCGGACGGAATCGGTGAGCTAAGAGGAGAAAAGGCACCGGAAAAAGCGGCTTAGGGGCAGATCCGGCTCTTGATCTGACGCAGAAAGACGAAAAAGGGGGTGCCGCTAGGATGCTTTCGGAAACTGGCGAGAAAATAATGACTTCTATTTCTCTAACGTCGCCAGGTTTGCCCAAATACTTAACGTAGGAATCCAATAAGTAAGGGACAGAGTTAGGCACGGAGAGTCAATAAATTCTCTTCAAAAATCGCCAAGTTGTCGTCTGCCACGCGCGTCTTACATTTTCTTGCTCGATCTCGATCCCGCCCTTTTTTGCTATAACTTCAGCAGATTTGGAAAGATGACGAATGTGTATGTTTACGCGCGCGCGCGTCGACGTTTCTGTTGACGTTTCTTATTTGGTTGTGTGCTTTCCATCTTGGTGAGATCGTGAAGGGGCGAAAAGAGAAATTATGTCGAAATTAGCGACTTGGAGACAAACATGGCGTCTTCACGAAGACGGGAAGATGATTCGGGATGTTACGTGTGCATTGACCACGAAGAGTATACCGATTCACCCGCTTATGGAAACGAATGGATTTAAAATTACAGTCGAAGAGACAAAACTCGAAAGATATTCGTTCTGCGTATAAATCGACGTGATTAAAAACACAAAAACAAATCTGTAAGGTTATAAGATGTTTCTGCTACAATCTCCTCTTTTGAATTCATATGGATGATAGGTCGCTATATTGTTTATTGTCGAGATATTGTTTATTTAGGTGATTTTTATATATATTTGACGCAAAGCCAAGCCAAGATCAAATGGTATTTTTACGAAATCGCAAAATAACTATACGGCCATTTTTGTTTGTCGTGTCTATTGCTACAGTATACCATCCCGCTTGTTATAGACCTTTTGCAAGTTGCATTTATTTCTTTTCACGTGCCTTCAAGGGGGGGGGCATATACTCCGGCTTCGCCTACATCAACTTTTTATAATTAGCATTGTTATTAGTACAGAGGAAAACATCCGGAACGAAATGATGATGACATACTTCTCCTAAAGAAGAGACGACTTCAATAAAGTATCGCATGTATTCAATTTGTGTTTGCCAGTCGGGCTTTATATTAATTGCAATGTATATATTCAGGTTCAGCATACCTGCAGTTGTTTAATTTATGTTTGCATTGTATGAACAAGAGTTATTTGACAAGTATTTTGTATATGTCAATATCGTGACTAGAGATGTTTGTTTACTTCGAAGTCCTTTTTTTTCGTTGCTACGAAAAGTTCAAGTTCAACTCGAACGTTTTTATGTAAAAATATTTCCAGTTCTTGATCTAGTTTTCATTGACCTATTTCTACCCTTGTGTGGGTCTTTTTAAAGATTATTTTTATGCTTCCATTTTCAAGATAACATTGTAGTCCAGATTCAGTCCGTTTTCATATTTTGTTGTTCTTCAATCCCAACATGTTGTAGTTCAGAGGGGCCAAAAGGCCCTGTCTTCCCTCACACGCATCCGGCACAGATCGCGCGACGCCGAAAATACATCCGTCTTTTGAGAGGGCAAGAATGAAAGGCAAGGACTGTCTCCGGTTTAGCGTTGAGGGTGTGTTACTTTCTCGGCTGATTAGGCGCGCGACACGGGAACAGTTCAGGCAGTGGACTAGAAAACATATCATGACAAGATAAGATAACATGATAGAAACAGTCATAATCATAATAGGCCTATGTGAACTTCAATGGAAGTTTTTACATTAAACAAATTAAAAAGAAAGGGGGAAACTCCTCCCTGCCCACCCCTCACTCCATCATCATCATTCTGCATCATAACTGCCACTCGTTGTCGAGTGGTCGAGTGGTTAGACCACTTGACTGGATACACCAAGGTCCGGGATTCAAGCCCCGGCAGGGCACAAAATGTCCTCTGACAAGGCATTAATCTACCTTTGTCACTCTCACACCACGCATGCCAGGGTTTGTAAGTGGGTATACTTGGTAATAATTGTCAGAAGGGCAATGTGCGTTAGTAACGGCTGCCGGTGCAACAAGAGATGAACTGTAGTTTGAATAATTGTTGTTCAACCAAATATCATCGATATTCAATACAGTCGCACCAAACAAGATCGACAGCAAACCAACACCAAACCGAACAAAAAGATTACATTACCCGAATGGCCCAAAATCGGACGGTTTTGGAGTCAGTTCGGTTGTATGACTGAGTATTAAAGTGTACGTATTATTTTGTTCCGGTCTGTTCTGGGTCTCGTGATGATAATAATAATAATAATAGTGAACATTTATAATGCGCCATGTCTGTCAAAAATGACACTCCTGGCGCAGTTGTGTGGAAGTTGTATACTTGTGGGCAAGAATTTCAAGAAAGAAAGTAAAATACACATAAGTTACAGTTGATCTCCTTGTTGTGTGACATGAACTGTTAATAACCTAGTTGCACACAAAAGACCGATACGAGACCGACAACAGACCGAACAAAAAACATACATCTAATACCCCGATGTCCAAGAATTATTGGCTGTTGGTTTGGAGTCGGTTTGGAGTCGGTTCGGTTGTGAGACTGAATATTTCGGTACTTTCTCCGGTCTGTTCTCGGTCTCGTTTTCGGTCTCGTCGTTGTTTCTGTGATATGGACTGTTAATACCCTAGTCGCACCCACGAGACCGATACGAGACTGACAACAGGCCGAACAAAAAGTGCATTACCCCCGAATGGCCGAAAGTCGTCTGTTTGGAGTCGGTTCGCGGATTACCGTAACAACTCTCATCCATCGTCCATTATCCATCCTGTAATCTTTTCATCCGACCCTGTCTCACCCTCATTACCATCATCATCACCATCATCATCACCATCATCACCACCATCATCATCAACATCACCATCATTATCACCACCATCATCACCATCAAAATCACCACCATCATCACCATCAAAATCACCATCATCATCAACACCATCATCACCACCATCATCATCACCATCATCATCACCATCATCATCACCATCATCATCACCATCATCATCACCATCATCATCACCATCATCATCACCATCATCAACACCATCATCACCACCATCATCATCACCATCATCATCACCATCATCATCACCATCATCATCACCATCATCATCACCATCATCATCACCATCATCATCACCATCATCACCACCATCATCATCACCATCATCATCACCATCATCATCATCATCACCATCACAATCATAATCTCCATCATCATCACCATCATCATCACCATCATCATCATCACCATCATCATCACTATCATCATCACTATCATCATATCCATCATCATCACCATCATCACCACCATCATCATCACCATCATCATCACCATCATCCTCATCATCACCATCACAATCATAATCTCCATCATCATCACCATCATCATCACCATCATCATCATCATCACCATCACAATCATAATCTCCATCATCATCACCATTATCATCACCATCATCATCATCACCATCATCATCACTATCATCATCACTATCATCATCACCATCATCATCACCATCATCATCACCATCATCTCTACCTCATCCAACATTCTCATTTTTGCGAGGGAAAATAATATGACCCAAAAGGCATCCTTCGCATAATTATTTCACCTCTGTTCGATCACTAAAGAACAGACCTTTCTCCGTAAGTGAAAATGCCCTTTGAAGCCTTGCGAAACGCTCCATCGAGTTTTGTAATTTTGATAAAATGCCATTTTCATAACGGTTCCCACAACAATATTCAAGAAAAGGAATTGAATGAGTCAGGCACATCAAATATATTTACATGTACACACCTCTGCTATCTCCAATTATTAAAAATGCAGGTATATGGTCTATTGGGGGAGGGGGTGGGCAGTAAACGATATCCATTCCCGACTACCGTTAAAGATAAATACATTGTAGTTGACTAATGGCAATGCGATTGGATTTTGAAAGAAACTGTCTCGAAACAATTGGCTGAGCTTGATTATGATGTACGTAAGAATTGGTCTTTACTGTGAGGTTTGGGAATGATCTAAACGATAAGAAATTGACACAGTTTTACCAAATAATAGTCGCATGCACTGCTGAGAGATATAGGTATTATGGAACGACACCTGCATGTCTTGTGGCACGAAACATTGTCTTTTGGCATGAAAGGAATAACTTTTCAGCTCTTTCTCGTTATATTTCAAATATGGGGCGTTCATTTTGAAGATCTATCCTTTTCAGGGAACATGAGAAAGACTACATACTATTTTGCACATTTACCAGCGCTCAACCTTCCCTTTAAGAAGCTTAAAAGGTATCGAACACACTCTTTTTCCTGTATTACTGGGGCTTTTTCTAATGTATTTATAAAGATAATGGTAAATTAAATTACATGTATATTATATTGCATCGTTGTTTTTTCGTCATACACGAACGCTCCAAGCCTTGCCCTCTCAATATAGATGTGCTCTAATTCTTAATATTTCGGTTTACTTCTGTAATTTTCCTGCTTCACCTCAAGGTCCATCTCTATCCTTATCCCAATGTATTCCTCTCTCTCTCTTTCTTTCTCTCTCTCTCTCTCTCTCTCTCTCTCTCTCTCTCTCTCTCTCTCTATCTATCTCCTTTCTCCGTCTGTATGTCGGGCTCTCCTTAGGTGTTTGTGTACCTTTCTTCCTATCTTTCTGTAATTTGTCTGCCTCGATCGTTCTGATTTTCTTTTTCTTTCTCTCTGCCATTTCCCCCCTCTGTTTGCCCCTTTTCTGTCTGAGCCGCATCTTAATCTCTCTTTCTCTCTCTCTCTCTCTCTCTCTCTCTCTCTTTAAAAATCTACCTCATTCCTTCTCCCCCCCCCTTCTCTTTTTTTTTTCTCTCTCTCTCTCTCTCTCTTTCTCTCTTTCTCTCTCTCTCTCTCGCTCTCTTGCCTGTTCTGCTATTGATGGCGAGTCAACTCAAGTGTGTCTCGATCACCCTTTCATTATCATCTTTTGATAGCTTCATCTCTGCATATTTGGTGAGAGTGACAACAGGTTTCCTTTCTGAAACCAAAACAAAAAAACGGTGAAAGAAATAAATAATCCTGAGAGCAATACCGATGTCTATATGGTAATACGGGTTCCATCAAGGTAAATTGGAAAAGCGTTTGCCCGTGACGAGATGGAGAACAGACTTTAATCGTCGCTCTGGCGGCTAGGGTCTCCCTGTGTATACGAAGGTACCTTGGTAACCAAGGCCAGGGTATGGCACACCGTTTGGGACAATAGCAACACGCCGCTCAACTGTGACGGGTACATGGAGGAGGATGGATGATAGGGATGAGGATGATGATGATGAGGATGATGATGATCTTGATGATGATGATGGTAATTATTATTTTACCGTTAGTATAGCGGTGCTGCTACAGAAAGGAGTGGGAGGAGGAGGATGAGGAGGAGGATGATCCTGATGATGATGGTAATGATTATTTTTACCGCTGGTATGGTGGTTCGGCCAGAGATGGGGTTAATTAAGATGGTGAAGATGAAGGAAACGATGGTTAGGTGGAGGAGGAAGAGGGGGAGGATGAAGGATGAGGAGGATGATGATGATGATGGTAATGATTATGTTACTGTTGGTATAGTGGTGCTGCTGGAGATGGGGTTAATTAAGATGGTGAAGATGATGAATACACCGATTAGTAGGAGGAGGAGGAGGAGGAGAAAGAGGAAGAGGAAGAGGGAGAGGAGGAGGTTGACAATGATTATTATATTGTTTGGTAGTAGCACATGGTATGATGAAGTGCTGCTTGTGGTGGCACTGGAGGTAGGGTTAATTTAGATGATGAGGAGGAGGGAGAGGAGGAAGAGGGGGAGGAGGAGGAGGAGGAGGAGGAGGGGGAGGAGGAAGAGGAGGGGGAGGAGGAAGAAGAGGATGAGGAGGAGGAGGGGGAGGATGATGAGGATGATGATGATGATCGTGATGATGATGATGATGGTAATGATTGTTATGCCGTTGGTATAGTGGTGCTGCTGGAGATGGGGTTAATTAAGATGGTGAAGATGATGGAATAGGAGAAGGAGGAAGAGGAAGAGGAGTAGGAGGAGGAGGGGGGAGAGGATGATGATGACGTTGATGATGGTAATGATCATTTTACCATTGGTATGGTGGTGCTGCTGGAGATGGGGTTGATTGAGATGGTGAAGATGATGGATACACCGATTAGTAGGAGGAGGTGGAGGAGGAGGAGTACGAGGAGGAGGAGAAAGAGGAGGATGAAGAGGGGGAGGAGGTGGTCAATGATTATTATACTGTTTGGTAGTAGTACATGGGATGATAAAGTGCTATTTGTGGTGGTGCTGGAGGTAGGGTTAATTTAGATGAGGAGGAGGAGGGAGAGGATGGGGAGGAAGAGGTGGAGGTGAATGATAATAATGAGGAGGAGGAGGAGGAGAAGGAGGTGGAGGAGGAGGGAGAGGACGTGGACGAGAGGGATGAGGAGGGAATATAATGATCATTATACCGTTTGGTAGTAGTAGATGACGTGCTTATAGTGATGGTGCTGGAAGTGGGGTTGATTAAGATGATGTGGAGGAGGAGGAGGAGGAGGCTGATGAAGATGGTGGTAGTGGTGATGATAATGATGATGATAGTGGTAGTGATAATACTGATGATGATGATGATGATGATGATGATGATGATGCTGTTACTGCTTCTGCTGCTGACGAGGATGAATATGAAGATGATGATGATGATGATGATGATGATGATTCTAATTGTGATGATTGATGAAACGATGAGATTGGGAGGAGGAGAAAGAAGAGAAAGAGGGGAATGTATTCTTTGTGGTAGTAATCGTTGTGTTACAGACTACAAAGAGAATACCAGTCATGACGTACCAAATATGTTAGCGTTAATAACTACAGTGATAATGCAATTGTCTATGAGGTACTAAGAGTGTAGTTGTGGTCGCAATGATTCATAACCTTACTACCCCCCCCCCCCCCCCCAAAAAAAAAAAAAAAAAAAAAAAAAAAAGAAAAATACCCAACAACAAAAATACTTAAGAACTATATAATATTTTGTTTAAATTTTCTATACGGGTCTAATGATTTTATCTCCAATAGTCATTAATTTTAAATGTTATAAATTACCCTGAGGTGTATTGTGCTCAGTTTAATGGTTTAGTGCCAAGGATCCTCATAAGCAACACACACAACACTGGAATAGCATGCCAAGTGCGGACATGTATTCAACTATAGCACGTACAGCGTGATGCAGACACAACGACAATACTATTCGTACATTCAAACACGAAAAGGATAAGAATGTAAGTCGGGACTCCATTTTAAAGTCATGTAACTTTATAACTAACTATCCTTTGTTCGTGCTAGACATAGTTAATGCAATTACAATAGTTATTAGTTATTAAGATAAAGCTGGTTTGCATAGCCCCTATGAAAACCAATGGTACCTTTCAAGTTGCATTTCTTAACGACATTGTGTTACCAATTTGTATGCATAATGCTATGATATACACAACGCATGGGTGATTACACGCTTAACCGGATGATACATTGTATGCAAAATTATTCAGAAAACACAGAGTAATGATAAACCTTTGATAGTAAGATTGTATAAGCGAGAATAAAACTGACATAAAGATTGAGGAAAGCAACTACGCCGTATTCACAAAAGAAACATGATAGGGGCATTGAAAATAAACCACTTTGTGTTTCTGCCATTGGACTGTATCGCTTTACGGATTGTTGGGCGATTGCTTAATGTATTGGTCTATCCGTTTTGCTTTGTATAATAAATCAACATTGAAAGTACATATTTATATTGTATTGTCTTTATACTTGTGTATTAATTGTCATTATATTAAATCATTTTCGTTTTAGAAACATAATCAAAAACACAAAAAAGAGAGACATTTCACACTTCTAGGGCATGTCCATTAGATAAATAGTGACCGTGCCCATACATGGCCTGTCGCTAACAAAACATTTGGTCATAAGCCCTAATGCAATTGGCTAAGTAACAAATTGTTTGTATTAGCTTTATAATGAAAAGAAAAAGAAAATCATTAAAAGGAATTCGAATTGAATATTTCCGCGGGCAGTGTAACGCGAGCGCTATTGTACCAAGAATATGTATCAACGATAGTGCAAATATATATGGTAGTTTTTATGGTAGTCTATTTACCCCATTGCAGCGGCATTGCGTATCAATATAACGTCTTTGTAATCCATCTTAAGTAGTCAAGTCATGTGATCTGACGTCATTCGAACATTGTAATATGATACCCCTCTCTCAATTGATATCTACAAACAACTGCTAACCATTTAATGGTCCAATTAAGTCAATAGCGAGGGTCAAAACGTTATAAGAACGATAGTTTAAGATTCTAATTGTTTAAGCCTATAGAATCCTACCGCATGAAGCGTGTTTTGTACTATATATTTGTTATGTATATATATCATGTTGTTTGTATGTTCAATTCATGATCCGTTATAAGAAACAAAATAAAGAAAGTTGATCGCTTTCCGTTTATCTTAAGCATGCCATAGTACTCGAATTGTGTTTAGTAAAGCGAGCCGGTAGCCGGTGCAATGAATAGGTTTATTTGATACGGTATGCGAGAGAGGTAAGAACAACATGAGATAAATTCCTATGCTCGACCTTGGGTAACCCTTTGAAAAGGCAATCCCCCCTTTGATCTTCTTATTAATTCAATAAAGCTTGGTCAAGTCGGTGCCCTCGAGCACAATTACAGCTAACAATATTTCGAACCGGAGTATAACCCCGGCCAACGAGAAGGATTTTGAGGACATTGGCGAGCCCAGCCGAAACCACAGTGTATACATAGCCCCTGTGCAGCTCTCCCCTCAACAAGGCTATGTATGCTGTACCGAAACCGGCAGAGTGCCGAGAAGACGTGTCGTGCCCGAGATTCGTCACACAACTTTCTCCAAACTCGAGGGGACGACGAAAAAGTTTCTCGAAGGGCGGTCGCGTCGCCAAACCACGTCGGGGTCCGAAGCTTATCTTCTAATCCCTTTTCCCGTCATTGCAGCGGAGATTGGTAGGGGTTTAATGACCATTTCCACTTTTGTTTCTTGTTGTTTTCCGCTTCTTTTCACCGTCTGAGAAGTATGAAGAGTAAGATGACGAACAAGATTCGGCAGAGGTTTTTTTTTGGTTGACTCGATAAGGCGGCACAGATGCGCGCGCTGAACACTACCATATGTTAGATTCTTACTCGGCTTGCTTTCCCGCTTCCAACTCTTCCTTCATGCTTTAGTCCCTCTGTTATCGAACATAAGTTTGACTTGAAAACATTTTGGGGTAAGATAAAGAGAAAGAAGGAGCGATACAGGCGAACGCTGGGTGTTAGAGAGCGCCGCCGATGATGGCAGTGACAGCCGAACTTAGACGCTAACGCGGCCTGTCCACGGGTGGGGAGGCTTCCGATAAGGTACCTACTGCTTCAGGCAGCGGCCCTATACATCCATGAAATTAAGAAATAATAAAAATGGGCGTTGAATAATAATAATTCTTATTATTTAGTCCAATTGGAGGTGGTCTGGGGAGCCTGACGCGCCCTGGCAGTGCCGAGTCTTTGGTTGCGGAGTTTTGACGGCGCTGCAACACTTCCACCTGCCCAAACCATCTGTTGCCGTTTTCAGGCTCTATTCACTCGCAAAGGGGAATGAGGAAAAAAATGCGCACGGTTGACATGCTTGGTACTCCACCCACACCCTCAATATAGCACGTTCATGGCCAGGAAAGAAGAAGCGCGCTACGCCGCGTTGGGGAGTATAGAGACCGGAGAGTTAGGGGGAGCACTGCTCGCCAACTCCCGGCGCCCAAGGATCCGTTCCTTGCTCCCATCTGCCCAATTTACCCCCCAAACGCGTTTGGAAAACTCTCTGAAACAGACGTCCCTATACTTTGTTGAAGTTTGACTTCAGCGTTTTTTCACGCTAGAGTTTCCACTTATTGATAAGGGCACACACATGTGATAGTGAACTTATTAAAAGCGCGCGACGAAGTCTGTTTAGAGTGACACCCATACCACTGACATAGATGAACAAAGACGTCGACACAACTTTTTTAGTCGAAACTTTCAGCAGGTTCTTCTCCTTCTAGCTTCAAAGCTAATTACGAGAAACTCTAACAGGAGCTAAGGCCAGAATTTTCATCGCCAGTCCATCACTTTTGGTAACTACAAAAGAATGAGAAGTCGCCATCTGCCAGTTTGTTCTTCGTCTTCCAAGTTGCCTAACTTCTCCTTCAGATTCAATCTTCTCTCGGCGATACATCTTCTTCGAGAGACGGATAATGAGAAGAAATTTGTCAAAATCGCGCGTTGGATGTCATATTTATAGGCTCCCAATCCGCCCTCGTTTGGCGCGCGTTAAGCCTACTAATACTGATGAAGATTACTTATTAGGTTAAAAGCAAAAGGGGTCTCGTCATCAATAAAGGGACAATAGATTCTATACATTTATTATTTGGACACAGACTGGTGGAAGGGGGCATACCATGCACCCGTTAGCTGGTGGCAGGATGGATGGTCAAATCTCTATTTTCTGCTCTCTCTATTAAAGCTGACACCCTCCATCTTCGCTCAGATAAACCCTCATCACTCTCTGATCGCATCACTCCCCAAAAAGCATCTCACACACTCGGACCAAAATTAATGACTCTATGAGCCTTTAACCTGGCATCTTTCAGCATTGAAACTGATTACAATCCTTTAATATGTTTTGCCCACTCTCACATTACTTTAATCCAATTGAAGAGCAAAGAGTCAACGCTCTCCGTTTTCTTTGCGCCTGGGTTTTTAAAATAAAAGGTCGGAGGAAACTCGGGGCAATTTTTGTGTGACAGTGACCGCGCAGTCAGTGTGCCATATTTCTTTTTTTGCTGCTCCCAACTGTCTGGGGGAAATCTACACAATCCAATTAGAACAAGTTTATCTGCGGGGGATGCCGCACAAGCGTCAAGAGGAGGTAGAAAACTCGTTCCAATTTCGGAGATGAAATTCGAAATTGGCTAGATAGTCCTTATCGGGAGATGACCAGAGATATTTCCCGAGGTAATACCGGCATAGGTCATCAACCTTGCTGCAGCTATATAGCAAGGTAGTATAGCAGAGCGAATGATGTTGTAACGGTCCCCCGATGTTGTTTCCAAATTAAATCTTATTTTTGAAGAAGAACTCCTTTTGGGACGACATTTTGAAACACAACATATTTATGAAATTGCATTCATTTCATGGGCGTTTTTGTTTTGTTTTGAAGAACTAATATAAATGTTTGCTGCGTGATTCTGAGAAATGATCATGTTGGAAAGGTTTTTAAAACTTTTCCAGAAAATACATTTTCAAGATTGGAATAATTAAAGGTTATCACAATCGGATTGCAGTACTTATAGTTTGTATAATATAATGGAAAGCATAGTTTGTCTTAATATAAATCTGCAACAGCGATACCATCTCCTTCTAATTATGAACCACAATGAGTAACTCGCCACATTATATAAAAATAAATGGAAGACTTCGATTTTTAACTACTACCCACAGAACCCCCCCCCCCATAGCTACTGCAAATGAAAACAGCATCGTACCTGGACGGACTGACGGACAACTGACCCAATGATAATTACCCTTTTTGGACAACCCCCTTCTACTCACCCCCACCCCTTGGAGTATACCATTCAAGATTGAAGATTCAAATTATTTTGTCTAAAAAAATATTTTTAAATGTATCTTCCAGTTGTCAGCAGACGGTTAAAAAGGAAAAGAGTTATATTCACATTATGAATGCATTCATGATTATAATAGAGAGAGAGAGAGAGAGAGATAGAGAACATGCTTGAGAAAGAAAAAGAAAGAGAGAAAGAAGAAGGAAGAGAGAGACAGAGACACAGACATGAAGAGTAGGCAGGCAGAGACAGACAAACAGAGAGACCTGTCGTAGGGTAGGCCAATATTACTAATAGGATATGTTTTAGGGTTATTTGTATGGGAGTAAATGTAGCTGTTAGAGGGTAAACTTCAGGGCTAGGTTTTATAATTAAATTTAATTGAATTGATTTCCAATTCACATGTATCGGCCTTCTCATTGACAATACTTATGGTAAGCAATAGACAAGAAGAAAAGTAATTATAGTAAATAGATTCTAGAGCAGAAGGAGGGGAAATCCCAAAAAGGAAATCTTTTACAAACGCCTGTTAAAAAATACTGAGAAGAGAGTTAGGCATTGGAGGGGTAGGTTCATTTGAATTAATAATAATATTGGGTTCTTGTATAGCGCTCATATCTGCCAGACTTGACACTCCTGGCGCTCCCGAGTATTACCCTTACTTTAGCTTGGCTGCCATTACGGCGCTCTAGCATTTCAAGAAATTAATTCCTGCCCGGTACCCATTTACCTCACCTAGGTTGAGTGTTGCAAATGTAGATCAGTGTCTTGCCAAAGGACATTAGTGCAGGTTAATAAGAACTATTGCGTATGTTGTCTCGAGCCTTCTGTACTATTAAAGATGTGTTTATGACGACACCAACACACACTAAAGATATCAATGGTTAACTAGAATATAAATAATAATATTAAGCAGCATAAATCTAATTCAAAAGCCGGCTGAAAAAAAACTGTCATGATGAGTATATAATTATGATACATGAAAAATACAAAACATGGAGGGTCGTACACTACGAGGGTAATCATCCGGGGTAATTGGCCGGGCGTTAGTCGACCAGATATGGGATCGTAGTATTAAAAAGCTACCAACATGAGACTGTAAACATAGTATTTACCGAATACACTTTAAACATAGTATGTATTCATTCCTCGACAAAACTTATCAACGGGGAGAAGAGGTATTTAGATGTTCTTCGTGGTTTCCATGGTGATTTATTGTTATTCTCGTATACTGATCTACTTATCTTCCTCCTCCTTTTAGTAGCTATCCATTTTCTCTCACAACACCATGTATAGAACATAATTAACACCCCATTAGAAGAAATTACAAAAGAAACCTCAATAAATTTAATGTACGGTCAAACAACCACGAGCATTTCGTGTGATCACAAATTAAATCAAATCGATTCAAAGTACACAATTTTATTGATATAACCACTGAAAACTTGTTTAAAAATAGAAAAAATCCAATGTACAAAATTATAGTATAATACTATGATTAAACCACGAAAATTGAGTTATACAAAACAATAATCTTTTGTGAGACAGTTGCGGGTGGGCGTGGTGAGCGCTCTGCAAATCGAGATGGATACTTCATTTTTCTCTGCGCTGTGGTTCAAACTATGATATGACATGTATTATTACGCTTGGTTTGTTATCTTTGCTTTGGCTATAATATCAGGAGTCAGGGTTTTGTATCCTGTCATATACGCGTTTACTACACCTGGGTTTAGAGAGGCAACTGTTAATAAGATGCCTTGTTCTGTCTGACGATAAACCGATCAGACAGGGATTCGAACCCTAAGCCTTTCGACTGAGGTTCTATGACTGAACGGAGCTTCCATGACATTGTACGTGACTATTACTACGTCAACAGAATAATAAAACTTATATAGAAAACATGCATACAACGTTATTTCTCTGAAAAGCTGAATCGGCCCCGTGTCAAAATGTATTTGTCGTTATAATGATTCAATGAGGGAAAATGTAAATCTACAAATTCCTACAAAATCCAACAAGCAAAAGTAGGTCATAAGCAATAAGCATATTAAGAGGGAGGAGTAGTTATACTAGGTTTTCATTATTTTGTATTATGAATATTTATTGAACTGTGCTGCAAGTAAATCTCAATTTGCGCAAAAGAAGAAGAACAAAAAATGTGCCCTTTGTATTTTAATTTGATGGAAATAAATGATACTGAATTGAACTGAGAGAGAAAGAGAGTCATGAGAGACAGATAGACAGAGAGTAAGTGAGTTAGAGAGAGACACAAAGAGAGCTGAACAGAGAAAGAGATTGTGAGTGAGAGAAAGGGACAAAGAGAGAGAGAGAGAGAGAGAGAGAGAGAGATTGTGTATGTGAGATATACATAATAATATACATAGATAGAAAGAAAGAAAGAGATTGTGCATGTGAAATATATAGAGAGAGGAATAGAGACAGACATACAGACAGAGTCAAACAGACAGGTGATAGGTGATTGACAGATAGAGGGAAGGAGAGAGGGAGAGAGATATTGTGTATGTGAGATATACATAATAATTATATATAGAAAGAGAGAGAATGAAAGAAAGAGATTGTGTATGTGAAATAGAGAGAGAGAGAGAGAGAGAGAGAGAGAGAGAGACGGAGACAGACACACAGACAGGGAATGATTGATTGACAGGATAGAGGGAAGGAGAGAGAGGGGGCGGTGGAAAAAGTAGAGACGGTTGTAGGCAAGAGAATCAGGTAGACAGGCAGAAACAGAGATCGAGAAGATGAAAGCAAAGCAGACAATAATACCTCATTAAGTCTGAAATTATGGGGGACAAAATGTACACCCCCCCCCCCCTCCCCCTCTGAATATAGACGCCCCTACACATAATGCATTAGCATAACATAAGCACCATATCGATTCATTTGCTTTATTTAAAATAAAATAAAAGATGTTATAAGGTCAAAGATGACAGCTTCTCAAATCACCTTGACTGATTATCAATGATCTAGATCTTAGGCTGATAAAAATCAAGATATGTTCGCAGACTCCTAGGGTTATTTTAACAATAGAGGTGTCATGTCATGAGTAACAAGTACAGACGAAGCAGCGAATAGAAATCGGGCATCAAAACAGCATGAAGCAGAAGCAACCCTGTGTGTACTGTATGACACAATCTTGCCACGAAAAAAGAAACTCGGCGGGCTTCGGATGACCTTGAGGTGTCACCGCATGGGGGCGTTTTACTCCAACTCGCGACGGGCTGGGGGACTGCTGTAAAACTAGGCTAATGAATAGGGGAGATCTGTGGAAAGCGAAATATGAGGTGTGCTTTCTTCTGTCTTTATTTCCTATCTGTGCTGCCTAATGAGGATTGTATTTTTTTAACCCAATTTTCGCATCGGTCTGGGTTGTGATGATAGTAATGATAGTGTAATTGAAGTTCGAACCATTATTATGATTGGTCTGGTATGATTTAGAGCACCCCCCTCCCTCCTCCTCGCCTCACGAACTAATCAAGACGATAATGAAGCATTGTGTTAAATGAGAATTGAAATGACTCTAGATTATACATCAACATTTTTAAGAACAGAAATAAATTTTAAATCAAATAACCTTTTGTGTTATTTGTATGACTTGTGAAAATGTTTATATGTATCTAAATAACACAATATTTTTTTGTTTCAGAAAATGTTTCATGGGGGATTATTTGAAATAAAAACTATCTGCAGTTGTCTCAAAATGACATCATTGAGGAATTATTTCAGTAGTTATTTGTCCTTCTTTCTTTTTGTAGATTTTGTAATATATTATGCATAATAGAAAGATAATTATTCGGATGACAATACAAAAAAAATACCAAAAAAAAACACAAATAGAAACAGAATTATGAAAGTTTGAAATAAATCTGTCCAATAACTAAAAGGTTATGAGTGTTTGAAATATTAAATCACTAAACAATTGTAAAATTTTAATATTGACAATGTGGTCAGTGAATTGTGTCGTATGCACGGACAACTATCCCGTTTGTCATGTACACAAATATCACTTATTTATGTTTTCCTGCTAAGCGATTGCTCCCTTGGGGCACCTCTCAAAATATATCATGGATAGGATATTAATACAAGTCCCCTAAAAAGAAAAGACACTCCAGAGCCATATATTTTGAAAATAGTAGGACTTTTTAATCATTTTGAGTGTTGGAACAAAGAGGAACGTTGTAGGGCACTACGTCATAATTATGACCGATTCAAGCAGTTAAAAACTACCAAATGTAAAGTCATTGCAATTTTGGAAATGCATGACTTCCTTATAATAATAATAATACATATGATTTATATGTTATGTGTGATTTCGTTCAATCTATTACAAGTCTGCTTCTCTGAATTTCTGATTTCTATAATAGTAGTTTAAGGTTGGTTTTCTCTTTCAGAATGTGATCTTGGACCAGCAAGCACTTTTACCACCCAATCCACGACTTTGCACAACGCTGCGGAGTCCAATTCGTTCTCTGGCGTATTAGCGCATTCAAGAAAATAGATGGCGCTAAACGAAATAGAAAGTTGGGCTCGAGAGTTACGGTGTATCCAAATACCAAATTGAATCAATAATGGTGAATTCTGGTCACAACATCAGCAACTGACATTCATGTCTTCTTAATTTTTCGTCTTCTTTCCCTTCTTCTTATTTTCCTTTTTTGATATCCTACTTCCTCTTCTTTTTCTTCTTCTTCTCCTTTTAATCTTCTTCGCTTTTTTCTTCTTCTTTTCCCCCTCCTCCTTCTCCTTCTTCCTCTTGTCCTCCTTCTCCTCCCTGTTCTTCTTCCTCCTCCATCTACTTTTTTCACCTTCCCTCCTTCTTCTCCTTCTCCTTCTTCCTCTTGTCCTCCTCTCCTCTTTTCTACTTCTTTTTCTTCTTCACTTCTCCTTCTTAGTATTATTCTTCTTATTCCTATTTTTGTTAATATTATATTATAGTATACATTCATTTTTTTTTTTTATACAGGAATTTTTTGGTAAAAATATGTAATCATCAAATCCGTGTTTTTTCCTGTATTTTTTATTTTTACCTTCTCGTTCTTAGTCTTATTCTTCTTATTATTATTTTAATCAACTTTATATTATAGTATACATTTTGTTTTCTTTAAAGGTACTATGTCCCATTTGCAGGCCAAAAAAATGAAAAAGTTAAATTCCAACTGCATTTGAAAGATAATACTTATTTAGAACTTCCCTAAAAAAGGTGGGGCTTGAAAATGTCTTAAAGTGGGAAAATAATGACTATTAGTTGTCAAATCGACTTTAGGGCTATAGAGCCCAAAAGTAATAGTCTTGATTTTCAGACAATTGTACCGAATGGTCATACGTTTTATGCTGCGCAAAGATTCAATCAGTTTAATCTTGGCCATCACAAGAAGTGGGTTATTGATGTAGACAAATGCTCATGTACCCTTTACAACTCTTTTCATGTATGTTATTACCAAAGAAGGAAAAAAAAGCCAGTCAGTCACTCAATAGTGTCTGACAGTGAAGTCTAGCAAGTAAATGGGTTTCCTTGCATAATTTGAATATGAGGACACTGCTAACGTTTAAATTTCACAGATAGGACATACACGACATATTCATAATTCCTGCAAAGTTCTACAGAATTTGAGGTTGGGTGCAAAAGGGACATAGTACCTTTAATATAGCAAAAACTCTGTAGAATATTTAAGCATGAAATTTTATTTTATATTTTGTTTTTTATCTGTATTGATAAGCGCAGAGAGAGAGACTTCCCTGCCTATTTTGCGTATAAAGAGTCCGTCTATCTTCTTCTTCTTTTCCTTCTTCTTCTTCCACAAATTGCTTTGTTTCTTAATTTATTTCTTTTTTCTTCCATACTTTTCCCTCCACATGTATTTTTTAAATTTTAATTTGCAACAAATTAACAAACATATATTCAAGGTAATTTACATTTATAATATAAATAAAATTAACTACTAAAGATACACAAATTTGTTGAACTGTCGAGATAACTGTAGACATACACATTTTCAACAATGTATTTCTGATATTCATGGGGGAAAAACAACGAAACACAATACAAAAGACAATTATTATCGTTTGATTATTGGGCGATACAATAATCGTGTTGTGACCACTGCTACAAAAATACAGAAAAATAACCTTTCATTTTAAAAAAAATCCTGAATTGAAACCATTTTCTTGTGAATTTTTTATTTCTACAATACGAATAGGCCTATGCAATATAGTTCTCATTTTTTGTTATTTTATTTTTTATTATTTGTTATTTTATTTCAAACTTTCGCCATTCTGTTTCTCTTATATTTGCTGCTTTCATAAAAATTAAATTATTATAAAGGTTGGATTGCCCTTTAAAGGTACTAGGCCTATGTCCCGTTTGCAGGCCAAAAAAATTAAAAAGGTTAAATTCCAACGGCATTTGAAAGATAATACTAATTTAGAACTTCCCCCCAAAAAAGGGGGGCTTGCAAATGTCTTTAAGTGAGAAAATAATGACTATTAGTTGTCAAATCGATTTAGGAGCTATAGAGCCAGTAAGTAATAGTCTGATTTTCAGACCATTGTACCGAATGGTCGTACGTTGGTTATTGATGTAGATAAAATGTACCCTTTACAGCTCATTTTATGTATGTTATTACCAAAGAAGAAAAAAAGCTAGTCAGTCACTCATTAGTGTCTGACAGTGCAGTCTAGCAAGTAAACGGGTTTCCTTGCCTAATTTGAATATTAGGACACTGATAGAACATACATGACATATTCATAATTCCTGCAAAGTTCTATAGAATTTGAGGTTGGCTGCAAAAGGGACATATATCTTTAAGGGTTTTATTCTGAATAAATTAATATTAACTTCGATTCCGCTACTTTCTTATTTAACATATTTTTTTTTTTTTTGGTGTGGCATCCTCTATTTGTCAAATCATAAACTTAGTGGATTTTTAAAACCCTTTCCTGGTTTTCATCTTCTTTCCGTGTCTTTTATATAATCTTGTTCCAATCCTCGTACCTTTTTCCTTCCTTGCTATTATTTGTTTCTACTTCATCATCTCTTTCCTTCTTCTGCCTCCTATTTTCTTAGAACGAACCACCTGTTTGTTTCAATGTGAGGCAAAACTCTCGAGGAAATGTGCCCGAACCATCCCGCCCGAAACACCTCAAAATAGGCCTAATGACCCCACGAAGTTCATGAAACAGTACACGTGCCTGTAATTGGCAAAATCTGGATTTGATATCTCGAAAATTGACGATGACAATGTCTTATTGGAATTTATTGAGGCTGGAGCGTCGACAGAACAACGAGTTTTCTTCAATTGCGTCGTGAAATAATTTTCGGAGTTGGAAGAAAAATACGAGCATGAAAAAAAAGAAGACTTGAGTGACATTTTCAGCCTATGAGAATGAAAAGGATTTAGTAATTTTGTGAGGTCCTTTGTTCACGGGGGCTTAGGGAAATGAATTTGTTGATGGTTAAGTCGATATTTAATGTCCCAAACTACTTGTTTTTCAGGTATGAGCGTTGAAATCTATGCCTTCGTAGTCCCACATGTGTATCTCGTTATATTATCGCCGTTATGGTGTTCAAGCGAATGTTTATCACAGCCAAAAATTTGATTTATTTCATTCACGTTTGAAAAGTTTCGATGGCACCTATTGTGTTCTTGCTCAACGAAAGAAGAACAAGTTAAGACAATAGCAATCTAGGAACGAAGATCCTTTTTTTTAATGAAATCAATTAAGACTGAATTAAACACTTATATGAGAATGGCATTTGCTTTTATTTCCTATATATGTTTATATATTAGAAATGAGATGAAATAGAAAAAGGTAAAGGCAAAGAAAGAGTAATCGAAAATTGAAAGTTTGCGAGTAAATTATAACAACAGTTTCAGGGAATCTATGGTTCCCGAAAGGAATTTTTCCATTCGTCAGAAGAGTCGTTGTGAAATAAAGTTATCAAAACTGATCGAACAATGCTCAGATATCGTCAGTAGAATATCTATTAATTGAATAATACTCACTCGCCGTTAAAAGCTTCGTGATCTGAGAAAGGTGTTCCAACACGGTCTCATTGCTAACAGCTTATATTATATAAGGCTAGAAAATATACGAAATCTACTAAACTACGTTTATGATATATATTCATATATATATGAACTTAACCTTCAAGGTCTAACTCTCTTCTCAGTCTTTGTTCTTCTACTGTTTGTTTCTTTTTTGATTATTATTATTAATCATTCAACGCTTCTTATTTCTGTTAACAAATACTTTTCTTTTTATTCCGTTAATTCCCATCTCGTCTGTTTAGAGCCAGAAGGGCCTCAACTCTTTATCTTTAAAGCCCAAGTCCACTCCAAAAATAACTTACTTTCAATAGAACCAGAAAAATCAGACAAACCAATCAAAAAAAGTTTGAGCAAAATCGGATGACTTATAAGAAAGTTATGAATTTTTAATGACATGAATTTTTTTTAAATCACTACACAAATTGGCAACTCACTTATGAGTCTGTGACGTATGGTCCTCACTATCCACTAATTATTTTCTTTATATTGATAATATAAATTTCCTATTTTCACCCTAAAAATCTTATTTCTTCACACCAGCATCCAAGTTGGATTGTTAGTAATATGTTTTTGTGTGGATGCACAAATAAAGAGTAATTTTTGTCCAGTTAAATCATGAAAAATTGAATTTTGATAAACTATTTATATAAAAATCAATAATTATCAAATACAATATTCGGCAAATAGTATCAATTCTTCAAAATTCATAAAAGTTTTTGGGAAATGTCATGCACGCAATATGATACAAATTATATAACCTGGGCAAAGGCATGGGGAAATCAAGTTGTGGGGGATAAAAAGGGAAATTAATGGGATTAAACTATATAAAGCAATTGATAAGTTGTGAGGACATGACGTCACAAACTGATAACCATCTTGGCAATTTGTGTCGTGATTCTCATTGTTCCATAGCTTTACATACTTTTTCAAAAATTCATAACTTTCTTATTAGTTATCCGATTTTGCTCAAACTTTTTTTGATTGGTTTGTCTGATTCTTCTGCTTTTATTGAAAGTAAGTTATTTTTCGAGTGGACTTGTCCTTTAAAACAAACGACTTATTGAACATACTGATGGTCCCCACCGGAATAGCCAAACACCAAGCGGTTAGCCATGTTAATGTAGCAGCGCTGACAAGTATCGAAAATGGTGAAAACATTCACCGAATGCAGAAGGGGCCTAGCTGTCGCAGGGGGGCAGTTGTATCTTGTATAACTTTATATTCGTGCCCATTTAGGTCGTGTTTTTCTTCAATTTCCTTTCCCCGGTGGCCGAGTGTATCGGCTGATTTCCCGTGTGGGCAATTCTCACATTCGACTCGTGGAGGTAACCCAGATTTTGCTCAGCTAAAACAGTCGTATTTTCCTTTTTGTATGTAATCTTCTAAGTTCTTTTGTCTTACAGTCAATGTTCGTTCTGTTTCCTTCGTCTACCCCCTCCTCCCATACTCACACACCATAAACCGATTTTCTTATGATTTTGTCTTGCAGCTTCTGTCGTTTCTTTCGATGTGTGTTTTTTGTTGGGGGTGGGGCTGTTCCCCCTTCCGTTTTCTTTTATTCCTTTCATCGGATATAGTCTCTTCCATTATCTTTAATTTAGTATCTTGTTTACATTTTATTTTATTCTGTCTTCCCTGTTACACGGAGGGGAAAATATCAGATATTTCACGCCATTTTGTCTCAAGTATACTTGGGTATGCCGCATGGTAAAATGCTTTGTGGAAACGTAAATTTGGCTTACTCTTTGCGATGCAGAAGGTGTTTTGATAAACAATGTATGAAGCGAGAAACAAAGTGCGTCACAAACCATTAGAGACGTTGAATATTTAAAATCATAAGAGCTTAAGGATCTGTGAACACTTACAGGAGAGTAATTCTTCCACATACAATCACGCGCAACTTACTTTCGTTCCTGAATTTCAGCAACAAAAAATAATGATAATAATAAGAAAATTATTTCTTCAGTGCTGTGCCTGAAGTTAAAGGGAAGATAAGGTTGTGGTAAGGGCGAAGAATAATGTTTACCTCTTTTATATTTTATTTTTTATTATCAAAGTGGAAGAATATTCAAGCAGAACTGATCAATGAAAATGATTTTCCTCGAAGTATTTTAAAATATGATAAGTAAAGGTCTACGACTTGATACAAAATTCGAATCACAGTCTTGTTTGTGTAGTCCCAGTAGGCATATCTGTGACCAGTACTTTTCATTGTAAGCGATTTCAATAAGATTCCGTCGCTTTGTCATAACCTGGAGGTGTCGTGGTCTAGTGGTTCACTCTCAATCCAAGGGTTGAGGGTTCGAATCCCAGCGCGGTACTAATGTCCTTTGGCAAGACTAATCCCCTTTGCCACTCTCCACCAGGGTGTAAAATGGGCACCAAGCAATAGCTGGGGTAATAATAATTGAAGGGCCAGCAGGAGGAGAGGTATTTATCGTGATGTGGCTACACTGGGAAATAAGACGAAATCATTATTATGATTTTTTTCCTTGATGACTAAAAAAGAATCATCACACATTAAGTGTTACTATTTAATACATAATGCCCCATAAATGATAACTTTAAGACCTTTCTTCCACGATGATATTGCACGACGGGTAGTCAAAAAATGTAGGGCGATAGTTTATGATATTGTGCTTCCACTGGGGGCCCATGAATTCTGAATTCGTGAGCACCATACTCCGTAAATCAACAAACAAAATTGCTCTCCAGTCACCCGGTTGCTATGACAACGTCACTTCCATACCAAACGGCTCTAAACCAAGATCTTTTGCTGGTAAGTTTCTCTCCCTGCACTGGTAAAGCGCTGAAGAGCTGCCCTGTTATTTTTCTATTTGTCTGCATCTTCTACTTCTTCCTTTCTTTCTCTCTCTCTAATATATCTTCCTTCCTTTCTTTCTTCTTTTCTTCCTTTCTTTCTTTCTAATATTTCACTCTCTCTTCATTTTAACTTCCGTCTGCTTTTGTTTTTCTCTCTCTCTTTCTGCCATCTTTCCATTTCTCTCTTAATAATTCACTTCGCCCCTCTATCTCTGTCTTTCTCTTTTCCTCTTGCTTTTATTATTTCTTTATCCGATTTTGCAGGCACCCTTCTTTCTCTTAAATGTCTTCTTGTCTCTGTGTATCTCCCTCTTCCTAGTACTACTGCTCCCCCTACCACTACTTCTACTGCTACAAACTCTCTTTATCCTTCTTTGCAATCTACAAAAAAGGTCCGATCAATCCACCTAATTCTGATAACAAATATTATGTCGTTCTTTCCGATTTTCATTGGGTTTTCTTCTTCTACTTCTTCTTTTTTCTTCTTCCCCTTCTTCTTCTTCATCTTCTTCTTCTTTTTCTTTTTCTACAAGGCTACTATTGCTACAACTACTAACACTTCTTCTTCGTCGTCTTGGTCTTCTTTTTGTTGTTTGTTTTAGTTTTTTCCCGAATATTTCAAAACAAAATATACAAATAAAAAAAATACAATAAAACAGAAACAAAAACAGTACAAGAGATAAAAAGGGAAACATTCGGCTGGTGACCCATTCTTCTTGTTTTTCTTATTGTTATTCTTCTTGTTCTTCTTCTTCTTCTTCGTATTCTTATTATTCTACTTCTACTACTACTACTACTTCTACAACTACTACTACTAGCAATAATGATGATAATAACAATACATATTTTCTTCTTCTCTTTCTGCCTTTCATTCTTCTTCTTCTTCTTCTTCTTCTTCTTCTTCTTCTCCTTCTTCTTCTTCTTCTTCTTCTTCTACTTCTTCTTCTTCTTCTTCTTCTTCTTCTTCTACTACTACCACTATTCCTAATAATTATACTTATACTTGTTCTTCTTCTTCTCTTTCTTTCTTCTTCTTCTTTTCCTTCTTCTTCTACTAATACTATCTTTACTACTTACTACTGCTATTTATTCTTCTTCTTCTTTTTCTTCTTCTTCCTTCTTGTCCTTCTCCACTACCTTTCGTTTCTTTTCTCCTTATCATACCCTAAATGTTGCTGCTTTTCTTGTTCTTCTCTTCCCAATCATCATTCTCGCCCTGCCACCCCACCCCCGCTATAAAGCAAAAGGTTCTCCAACCTATTTTGGAGTCCTTCTCTCTTTGTCCTTGGCCCTACTAAACTTTAGTCGGCTTTCTTGAATGCTATGACAGATCACGGGAGCATCGACAAAAATGGTGTTTGGGACGATTTGTCTCGGCTTACATTGTTTTGACTGGATCTGCGGCCATCATGAAATGACCATATCGGAAAAGGGCAATCGGTCGGTAAAGGTTCGCACCCTTTTCCCTTCTTTGATGCAACCTTGCGATGAGGTTCGTGGTGGTTTTTCAGCTGTTTAAGTTAAAGTCATAACGAAGATGTTAAAATTAAAAAGGTGAAGCCGGCCGCAATAATAGCTAGTTTTTAAAAACTCACAGCACCCCGAATGCAACACCACACACACGCAACAGCGCGGCGTGTTTTTGTTTCGCGCAATTCACGTGCCGATGACTTAACTTCGTCTTATCCAAATCCTACATTTCCAAAGAGTTTTCGATGCATATTAACAGGTTGTTCGCAGGCATACCGTCCGTTCAATCGTGGAAAATTGTCCAAAGAGATAGTATAAATTTATTCGACGGGTATTAATTTTTAAAAATGTGATAAAGTTTAATAGCAAAGTTTGACACGGGGACGTTTATGGGGAGAAGACGTTTGGAAGGGGGTTTCTTTTTGTTCGCGCGCCGGAGTTTGCATGATCTTGTCATTTAGGTTTTAAATACGTACACAAGTAAGATTTTCTCCACACGCACGCGCGCGCTTTAAAGGAGTGTGTTGCGTGCATGTCGTCTGTCCGTATAGACATGAGTGAGCTGCTGTGGGGCTGTGTTTAACATGCCGTAGCTTTTGGTTATTAAAGCTGTTGGTGGCGTTGCTTTGAAATGTTGGCAGGATTGGCTTTGAAGTCAGCAGGCGAGCTAGTATGTCACCCATCATTGCGATTGGTTTTGATTTTATTGCTGTCTCATTAGGCCAAAGTTTTTCTCGTATGAATAATGTCTGCTGATTCCTGCCCATCCAGAATGGGAACCCTTTTCTTAACCCTTCTCTTGCTTTGCGTCATGACATTGACAACAAGAAGAAGAGAGAACAAATTCCCTTGAAATAAGTAATTAATTAAAAGTGAGTCATAGCGACGGAATTAGTCTTACAGGCCGGGAAAAGCAGCCCCCCCCCCCCCCACTCCCCCTTCAAAAAATGATTTTACAAAATGATTTTTGAAAATGGGTGATTATATGATGCTGATTAGTCTTTCATCGGCAAATTTGCTGAATCAATCTTGGATTTTTTATTAACTCAAGCCATTTTGCTGAAGATATTCGAATTTTGACACATTAGATTAGTACAAATTTTTGTTTTTGTGCAAATATGTAGCCATTTAGACGCGGAAGAACAAGCGACAAATTCTTTCCTAGGAAACATTTCACGATAGATTTTCTTGAACATGTTAAAGGTAAAGACCAGTATTGGCAACGCCCCAATTTCAAAAAATGAAATGGAAGCTATCATTACCAATCATGTGAAAGAATATGTTTTGACTAATACATGATGATAAAAAATTTGCCGGGAAACCGCCTACTAATTCATATATTTGGTAAATTTATTTCTCTCATGGTCTGGTGAGAGAGATAGGGTAGTCCCATATACATCTTTCTGTGTATAGTGCTTGTAACTTTACGAAGCCAAATTTCTTATCATTTTGATGATTCCAGAACCTTGCAGATGCTAGATGCTAGATGATCGACCTTTTCTGATCGATTCCACAACGTTTCTTTCACAATGCAATCGCATGACCATTACTGGTCTTTACCTTTAATCATTGGCGAAAATAATAGAAGAGAGACACAGACATTTACCCATTTAACCGAACTGTATTTTTTTCTCTATCACATCTTTGAAACTCACCCTATCTTCGTGAAATGTTATACAAAATTTGAACAATCAAAATCAAATACCAATACCCCACCCCTCCCATAAGTTTGATCATATACGTACAGCGCAATATCTGAAATTCTGTCACGAAAAGGGACCATTCATCACCACATAACCACATGATTATTGCCTGGTTACACCACTGAAAAGAGATTACTTAAGAGGGGGGGGGGGGTAATGATGACTGTACACCATATACATTAAATATCATAGCACGCGCGCGACACAGCAGTTAGGGATTGCGTGAGCTGAGAGAGGGGTAATAGGAGGGGTGCGCAAAGTTGAGTGGAGGGGTAAAGCCCTCGCGCGACGCTTGTGTGTTTTCCCGGGCATTATGAATGGGTTTAACACGGGTTTGGAAGCGATGACATCGACGGCGATTACTACACTCAGCGCCCCGATTCGTGCCTCCAATTCATCTTACTAATTGGTTCCCAAACCCCTCCTTAAAACAAAAAGACTGAAGGAGAAGATGAGGAGAGAGGATGAAGGTTCTTTGGGCTGACTTTGAGGTTTATTTATTTGGAATAGGACGAAGGTTCGACCCCGCATCTGCCGATGAGAATAAAATAACACACGCGCGCGAGTTAAATTTTACTGAGCAGAGCAGTGCTGATTATGGAGGGAGGGGGGAGGGGCAAAGACCAGAAAGAAAGAAAAAATAGAGAGGGAGAAAATACAAGTATGGTCAAGACTTAACGGTATACACGCGAGCATGATATTGCAAGGAACAATGTCAAATGATTTTTTTTTTTTTTTAAAGAAATAAGTCTTTTTTTAATTTACATTTTAAGAACAACTACACCCTCCTTTCCTTGACTCTATAATTTCATATCCTATCTTCATTATAACTAGTCATAGATTTGATGATAATTGTTCGATTGAATCCTTGACTTCAATTTTTGCTTTGAAGTCAGATAAGCGTTATTTGTCAATTGACCGGTGCATTTGCACTATTTCAAAAGTTGTGAATAAGTTGTTAAACTTATCAACATGATTAATGCGAAGATATTTCCATCACGTAGCATTTTCTGATGATGTTTGCCATTCTCATTTTTTATAAAGTTTGTTTCGTTCTTTCATTTCGATACAAAACGCAATGGATCTTTCTAGTAATATAATCAATTGATTTTCCATGTAGGCTGTGTAGAAAGATACATAGATATATCATTTTGCTGGGCTAAGCTGGAATAGAATGGATACATATTAGAAACAATTTACTATTCGACAGATGTTAATGTGTTCTTACTTTTCATTTTCCAAAATGACTTTCCCCGATGAAACAGTTACTTGCTAGGAGGCTGCATCCATTCGCATCTTTCATTACAACTTAATTCGATTTGCGATTGAACTAGATTTTCATTCTAAAATCACTACTATAACACCCCCCCCTTCTCTCTCTCTCTCTCTTTCACTCTCTCTCTCTATCTTGACTCATTCTATTTCTCTCTTCTGTGACTCTTTCTATAAATTTATCTCTCACTCTGTCTCTTATTTACGCCAGGCACTCTCCCTCGCCCTCTTTCTCTCTCTTCCTCCTCTCTCTTTCGCTCTCTTGTCCTCCCCTCTCTTTCTCTTTCTCTCTCTTCTTTCACTCTCTCTCTCTTCTTCTTCTTCTTCTTCTTCTTCTTCTTCTTCTTCCATCCATCCACCCTCTCCCTCTAACTCTCACTCTTACCTCAACTGTCTCTCCCCTGTGCCTTCTACGTCCCTCCCCTTTCTCCTCCCTCCCCGATCCAATTCCAATGAATGAAAGAAAAGTAAATCTAGGCTGACAGCCACAAACTAGTTCACCGATTCATTAGTGACCCCTATTTTATGAAAGGCCACGTCCACCTTTTCTACTGGAATATATTACATGCAAGACAAGAGATAGATCATTCTATAATTTACTGAATCTCTTTCTCTTTGAAAGGGTTAATTGAAATGTTTGATGCTTCTCTACATCTTGTACTTTTTAAAGAGTCATCATTTCCAATCCACCCCCCCCCCCCCCACTCCCCACCCCCAACAGAAAAAATGGAACATTTACATCAATCAAACAAACATCTGAACTTATGAGTGTGGGTC